>DVQH01000568.1:0-21520 GCA_018231625.1 Papilio phestus | reverse complement strand
TCACCAAGATCTGATGTACAGTTTCCGAGATCATAGAAAGCCGGACAACTGTTTTAATAGAGAGACTGGTCTCCCGAGACCGAGTCTCTCTAATGGAAGATAGTGAAGTGAGCCTTGTTTCACATCGGCCAGATGGCGTGAGCATCTTGTGAAACAATACTTTCCAAGTGTTAAATAAATTACTGAATCCAAACAATGAATGAATGTAGAAAACGAAACTAGTCAGTGGTTCAAGCATTGAATGAATGATGTGAAAATGAAGCTCGTTGTTTTCTTTTTTTTCTTGCAGCGGGCATGAGTGTCAATTGAGCCAAACGGTTCTGCTACACTAATGGGCACCGCTTCACTCTCAATCGAGTGTTACAGCGCAACTGGCCATCTGTGACCAATCTCAATTTATAACCATAGACCAATTTAAAACCGTAAAACTATTGCTTCTCAAGAAACCAGAGAGAACGAAAAAGAATGAGAGAGAGAGAGAGAGAGAGAGAGAGAGAGGGAGGGAGAGAGAGACAAAGGATAACAGCTTTGCTAGTGTGGCGATAGCAAGTGCTAGTGAGTAGTCTATTTCTATGTTAATAATAAATCCAATTGAATCGGAATTATTAGGCTCATCATTAGGGGAGGATGCAGCTATTCAAGGAGAATGCAGCAATCTTGAGTGGTCGGCGTTGGGTCGATTTAGCGGTGAATTGGTTGGCAGAGAGAAGGCAAGGAGGGAATGGGACTATGAAATATGTCCAGACGACGCTGTGGGCCTCGTGGTACTACTGGTACTGGTAGTACTAGTACCGCTAGTGCCCATCGTCTTGGCAACCGTCATTTGTTTGGCTCTGTCAGCAGCAGATGACTGGTCTCCACCCCGACTCGAGCTCGATCCCACCGACTCTCTGTTGCCACTTGATAATGCTGCATGTGCACAATGTCGTGAGAGATGTTGACACTGCACCCCATTGTCTAATTGTTGTTTTCAGTTTAAGTTTAAATGAACTTTGGAGTGTGTACACCATCGATCGATTTGGGTGATCAAGCATGGCTGACCCCCTGCAACGGATGGGTCTTTTCGTTGACCAGAAACATCAAGTTCGACTGATCGAGCCAGCTAGTTACCAAAAATCTTTGCAGCTACAGACTCTCAACGAGTCTTTTCTCAACAGTAAGTTTTACTCTGCACTCCACCAGCATCATGTGTTTTATTAACTATCATAACAGAGAATGACGAATTTCAAGATATCGTCACTACTTTCATCAACGAATTATCAAAAGTGGCGGATAGAGTTGAGGGTGAAAAGTTTAAGGTAATTATTTGAAAGCTAAGTCACTCTATTCTATTTGTTAAGTCTTAACTTAAGACCAGCTAGCCGTGGATTTCTTTAATTAATTTAAGTTGAAAACTTATTGACTGCAATGTGCTTGACAAAATTGTTGTTGAAACTGCTTGTGAAATTGCCCAAACGTGCCAGAAAGATCTATTGTTAGTACGAGAATAGCGATTCTTTGGAATCTCTGATGATATGCTTCTCTCATGCTATTTAGATTTGTTTTAAATTACTTTAGACCAGTTCAATGTTGGTTTGTTTGTCCATGGCAGTCACACTGTTAGCTAGTTTTAAAATTAAATTGGTTTGCCAATGGGTGCAATGAATTGGCTCAAATAGAGTCGGAATCAAAGACAAAGCATCACCAACACATTAACAATTTTAATTTGGCTTGACTGGTAGTGATGCTTGGCCCGAGTCGCAAATGGTCGTACTGCCGCAGTCCAGCGCGGTTCACATTGTTTTATGACGAGCCCCCGTAAAATAAACAATCTATGCCCAAACTATCGCTTGGCGGCCAAATTATTTCAACTTGATGTCCTTTATTTGCCTTGATTCCCATGTTTGCTTTCAACCCAGCTCATATTGCACTGTATGTTGTTTTAACTGTTTTTATTTGAGTCCATATTGAATATGGACAATTGAAAGTGCAGTTGATACTTTGCGCTTGACATTACCGAGTAAATGTGGTCCAAATAGTTAATCCAAGAGCTTTGATATATCTTTGATTTTGATCTATGAGTTTGCAAGTTTTCTCCTCTATCTTCCAATTAAAAAGTGTCTATTAACTAATGTACATGGTAAATCCAGGGAGATTATGGACTTTCAATAAAGTGAAAAGCAATTTAAACTTTAAAAAAGCTTTTCTTGAGATTTGACGTCAAAATTCGATCCACAACCAGCAAGCTAGGAAGCGAACGAGTCTTGCGCTATTTATCTATTTGGTCTAGTTGTGCATGTTACATATTAGCAATCAATTGTTCCTATCTCAACTTCTTCTATCTTGCTTGAGCATAATTATTCCCATATTGTTCACCATAAATAAATTGATTTGATTTATTGCTTGCAAGAGCGGCGCTACACATTACCCGAAAAGAATGCACTTTCGGCTACAGAGGGCAGTGTTGTCGCTCTAAAGATTCACAACTATCTGGTTGTAAGGCCAGATTTTAAATATGTGCTAGTGCGCTGTATTAATTGATGGAATAGAAAAGTTTGTGGGTGAAGCCTATTGGCTCCACTACCACGAGACAAATCTGTCAAGATGGCAGCATTGCAATTGGCGTGTATTGCGTGGTGTTTGTTATTAATCATACGTTCTAGCTTGCCTTTTTCAATTAAAAGTTCCAAGCTCAAACTGATTCAATAGGGACAAGTAGAGGAGCCACAATTAGACATGATCCAGGAGAGAGAGAGAGGGGTAGTAGCGATCCATCACCACGGTGCACCGCTCACCAGTGAGTCACCACTACCATCATCATGATTGACTACACAACTTCCATGTTGCAGGCCATTGGTTCACGCAGTGCAATCAAAGCTCTCCAGATGGAGAAGGAAGCCATGCTCGAACAGTATCGTCACTTGATTCGCGAAAAGAAACTTACACTGGAAAGGTTAGTAACGCTGGATGGCCAGTACACTTGACTCTCACTAAGATCCAGTTGACCATTCATTCGTTTTAGCATCGAACATTGAAATGAATATGGTACAAATTAATAGCTTTATTGTTATGGCTTGCTTTGATGGTCTGAAGAGCCTGCTCAATCTATTCAAACCATAAGCAAATTACACAAATAAGGATTTTTTATGTGCTTTTTGTGTAGTCATAAAAGCGTCAATATGCTTAGATGAAATCGATTTTCAATTAAGTTCAATCTCCCATCTGCATTTTCTACACAGAAAAGTCTTGTTTTAATTGACAAATGCATCACTTCAAAAGCACTATCAATAGATCTATCTAACTACGAGATCAAAAAGCTGAAAACTTTGCACAAAAAGCTTGCAAGACAATAGTAATTTGAGTAAATCTTCTAATTGATCTCTTTGAATCACCATCGAATCACTTGGCTTTGTTCAGATTAATGCGTATAATTGCAAAACGAAGATAGATTACAAAACCCTTCATTTGAATGTAATTAAGAATGACTACTGGTGCATTCGTACTTCTCTGTGCCACTGACTAAATAACACGATTTCGTCTTTGCAGATTGCGAATGGAGCACGAGTCTTTGAAAAGAGACGAGCTTGAACAGCAGAACCTATTGCAACTATTACGACAATTGAAACGATAAATAAAGCTTTCAAACACGGTGTCCATCACCAATCTTCTTTCTTGTTCTCCAATAGTAGTTGGCGAAATCAATCGTTTGTAATGGGCAAGCATTAATTGGCAATGCATCGGGCGAATCGATTACATAGACCACCGCTGTTGAGCAGTGAGCAAAGTGGCAAGCGCACCCTCCTCTCCAGCTACCACTTTAGCATAGGACACTGCACTGTGCGCTTCACTTGCATACAACCGGACCCACAGTGGTGCCATTCTGAGAATGTATGCCCAGCAAAGGAAAAGTTTTGAGAATGGAAATTAGTCAAAATGTTGCTCTATCTTGACACAATTGGTATGATTAATGAGTTAATGTTCAGTTTGCACCACCAATGTCGATTGCAGGCACTGCTGGCCTCTGGTGCTCTGCTCAGTTGATGCGGCTTGTGAGTCTATTAGTTCCTTGCACTAGATTGATGCTTGGTGATGACAATGATTACAAGGATCTATTACTAAGTGAGAGTGATAAGTGGTGCAGAATTCTAGCAGGCTATTGTCAAGGCCAACCTGGGCAATATTCAAATGCAGTGACAATCGCATTTTGGCATTGATAGTGAAGTGATCTACTGCGGCAACTAGCGAGTCATCGGCACGAGTGCTTCAAAGACAAACGACTTGAGGTGGCTAGTGCCGATGATGGAGTGGCTGGCTAACGCAACGGGGCGCGTGCACTGATTGGCGCGTTCATGGTGCGTGCATCACAATCTGGCACCATGCCGCCCACTCTGCCCAGTTTGCCGCCACGCCAATTAGTCGACCCGACCGGGCTCGGCTTTTATCTTGCCATCGGATGACAGTGGCTTCTCTATCACAGTATACACACTCTGCGTGTTATTATTCGTTTAATTCAGCTAATTTTTCACCTTTCTTCTTTGGCCATGGCAATGGGTGCTAATGCGTGAGGCTAGTGTCAATGCACCAGAGTCGATGGTGTCCGAGATGGCATTGGTAGGCAGTCAAGTTTAAAGCACCAGTCAAATAATCCTGACCAAAAGAGTCGGTTTGGTAGCTGCTTCCTCTGGCGGCGGTAAATTCCTCTGGTACCCAAACGGGACTCGAGCCACTGCTGCATTGTTTCGGATCATTAATTAAGGCCTACCAGATTTCCGTGCCTGGTTGGTCTGACGCTCATGCAGAGCGCGTACTACTTGCAAGCAGACACGTCTTGGCCGTCAATAGCGCTCTTAAGCACCATCGTTTTCTTCTTGAGTGACGACAACGAATTTGAGCAATAATTTTTCATCATTTTATCATCCCCATTCACGATTAATTTTATTTTCAAATGCGTGTCTGGGCCGCAGACAAGCCAAAAGCCGGCACGAGCAAAATTTGGCATCCATTACTGGCCGCTTGATGGTGTCTTGGTATCAAAGTAGTGCAGAAGGGTCCGCTAGTCCGCCCGGCTCGAGTTGCCGGTAATTGGTGACTCCACTGGCAAAGGGTCGCCTAGAGAAACATCGATTGAAGCGCGCTCATGGCCTCACTTGCCCCACTACACTGCCTTGCTCACATTTGTCGACTTTTGATCGAATCAATTTGAATTTTCCAATGCAACTGTCGGTGTAAGATTAGAGTGTCAGGGGTGGCAATGGACACTAGTAGAGTGACCCACTGGCATCATGGCCGCTATTGATCATCCTCGAATGGTTGCCCGGTGTTTCGATCTTTTCAAATCGAAACATTTGTCTCGCTCCCAACTCAAGTGTCGATATTGAAATGAGCAAGTAGAAGACAAGCCGATGACAGGACAGAATCAGTGTTGCTCACTGGACTGGTGAGGGACAAATCGAAAATTAAATTGAGTAATGAAGTGCTGCCGATAATAGCTAATGCTGCCAGTCGAGCTGCATCGCTTCTCTGATATTGACACGATATCTGTCTTGCTAGCTAGTCGAGTGAACCAGCAAGCGTACAAACCAAATAAATGAAAGTATTGCCTCTCTGACTGGATCAAACACGACTAGTGAGACACTCGACAAAGAGTGCAATGCACTGACTGAGCTAGAAAAAGATCGAATCGTCGAAGGGGATTCGGGTTTAATTCCCAATTTTTAAAACATCCAGCGCAAAATGCGGAGAGGAAAAACTAGCAAAGAGAAGATTGGCACAAGTCTCAAGCACTATAAGAAGTGTCATTTGTCACGGCGATTCGACAAGAGAAAGAGTGTGAGCAAGAGAGAAAACGGATGAACTACTACTGTCTCTCTGCTAGTGCAATGAGATAGTATGAACAGGAAGTGATTGGCACCCTCGCCAACTAACTGAAACATTTCAACACTTTGCTTCTCAAGCAGTGGTGATCGATAGGTGTCGCTGCAGATTGATTTGACCTCATGCTTTATATCCAAAACCAATGTCGACCTGACTTAAATTATTGATCAAACTTAACATTCAATTCAATAAGAAAATTGCATGTCTAAACTGGTCTTCATGTAATGTAGCCTGATGAATTAATGATACCTTCAGATACAAACTTAAGAGCGCTCTCATGACATTGGTACGAGACACTCGAGTCCCCAAACAAGATACTGGTTTCATCGCTGAAAAGTGCTGAGGTGGCAGTCGAGTTGATGCGGTGTGGACCAAGTATCATTGTGCTGGTTATTTATGGTAGAGAGAAGCGGCAAGCCGACTGCGGCATCAATCAATTACGATTATTGCCCTCCTTGCCTATTGCAGTCGCATAAATAAACAATGATGCTGCTAAATAAGTCATAGGGCTACGTGCTAATTTTCGCATTACCACCAAGATGTTGGCCGTACCGACACGATGCGACTTCGAAAAAACATCATTTATTATGTACAAACACAGTAATGAGATGAGTAGTCTCACTGTCAGCATGAGAGACAAAGCCAAAAGAGCAGTGTCGAGCAGTTGGACTTCGGGTGCTTCAGATAGACTAGTTTAGCATATCAAAACATTGCAACAATGGGGGAGGGGAAAGGGATAAGGGGTGAGGGGTGGCAGAGATCTCAACGACGAGAGTCGGAACAGATGATTGGCACTAGAGACTCGTAGTTGGTGGTTCGGTTCGATGAGGAAGTGTTGCGAGTACTCGAGTCGGAGCACTGTGAGTCCTCGTTCTGCACCCAAGAAGTATGCATGAGTTAGTACTTGTGCCAGGGTTATAGTGTGATTATGTCACCTTTTGGCAGTAGTGGCTAAAGTTGGACGATTTAGTGGTAGCATAAAGTGGCTCAACCATTCCCGCAGAGCCACTCGGCTGATTGGCTTTGTTCACCTGACCAATGCGTTGACCGTAAAGTTGGGACCCGTTAGAGTTGTCAGTTGTCGGCAGCACATCATAAGGCAGTGCATAGTTGCCACTGGAAGCCGCTCGACCAGTCTTCGGTTCTAAGGCCATTGAGAGGGGGTGGTGATGGTAATAACCACCCGAGGACTGGGAGATGCTCGAAGACTGCTGCTGTTGAGGGTGGTAAAAGGATTGCAGCTCAACCAGGTCTTTCTTGACACCGTTAACTGGATGATGCGGTGAGTTGCTACAGAAACAAAAAAGTACAAAGCAACGTCAGTGGCACTGCACGTGCTTAGTTCGACTTCTCCACGCTCTTCTACGACCTCCTTCCGCCACGGACTATTCATTTCCATTGCTAATGCTTCTCGAGCCTAGCTACGAGTCGTAGTCATTTCCGTTCAATTCTGTCTTTGCAGATTGAGCTACACTAAACAACTAAAAAGCTTCATATGAGCAGAAGACTCTCTCTTTCTCTCTCTCCCCCTCTACATACTGTCAGCTTGACTGTAAATTTTAATTCTGTAGCATAAAAAATTAACTAAACAAGTCATCCAACGAATAATACAGGAAATAAATTAAAAGACATTCCTAAAAATCTAGAGTGATAGAAATAATACTTGCATCGAATAGCTTGAACAAGGGATATGGTAAAAAATAGCTTCAATACATTATGATGATCGCGATCAGTATTAATATTGCTACTGCTCATCTAGTGCAGTGGTGGACGGTACACAAGACAGTGGCGGTTTTGTTTCGAATGATGCTCCAAGAATTAATCTAACTGAAGACTAATGGCAAGACGATCTGCTCATTATCGAAAAGATTCGATGATGTCCCTAGTGGTTTGGTGACGGGTGCCACAGTGCCGCGTATAAATCATGTCCACGCGCATCGACCGGTAATGGTGAGTAGCACTGCGGTACTGCTTTGACCACAGATTTACATTAGCCACCGACATGACCATTTCCCGCAATACTAATCAAATGGCATCGCAATTGAGCCTTCTGAGACTGGCCGCCTTGCACCAGTCTTGCCCAATTAAGAAATTATAAATACTTAATGATTTGTCCATTACAAGCAAACGAGCATGGCAGAGAAGCATAACCACTGTCTAGTAGTGATTTTAATGGATAGCAGTGCAAGTCGTCTAGTGGTGTGGTGTAAGGAGAGAACAATACTTACAGAAGGTGATGGTGATTGAGGTGATCCGCGCTGGCCAGCGAAGCCGGATCCCCGTTCAGGCAACTGTAGTCCTCGGGCGAGTGGTGCACTCCCGGTGACACTAGCACCGAGTCAGCCATGGTGACCGAGCTGGAGCGGACAAGCTCTTTGAGAATTGACATCTCTTGTTGTTGAAAAGGCACTTTATTCTCGGACGAAGTGGCTACATGGTGGGAGTGAGGATCGATCGATTAGATAGCGTTCGATTGTGATTTATGGCTAATTTGCGCGCCCAACGCACTCCACTCACATTGTTGACGCGAACGGCCATGTAGCCCTGGCTGTAGAAAAAGTGAATGATGATCTCTTGAGCAAAGAAAACAAGCCACCGCCACGATCACTACAACCACGATCAACGAAGACACCACGGGAAGCAAGATCTCGTAGTCCGAAAAACTTATCTCTGAAGTAGACGATATAGGAAAAGGAGCTTGCACTTTCGAATCATAACCCATTTTACTGTAGGTTTCTGTTAAATTACACAAAAGTCACCACCAATTCAAGAAACCTATTAACTCACCACCTGTGCCATTTCCAGTGATGAAATGATGAGTTACTTGTGTTGAGCCAGCCGATGAATGAGCTGTCACCTCGATTTCATAAGCGGTGTTTGGCACGAGTTTGCGCAATACAAAGTTTTCTCTCGGATTGTGGTGCATTGCCAGTATAGACCAGGCTTGGGGAGAACCAACATTGTTACCTGAACTTGACTTAGTCCGGATGCGCATTGAGAAATAGTTAATCTGGCACTCATTGCTTTTCCAATTGAGCAAATTGACAATGGCCCCGTGTGGGTTGACTTCGCTAAGCAAATCACCTCTTGGGGGAGGCGAGGGCGCATCTCCTCGAGTGCGGGCAACAAGAGGGGTGCTCGGTTCGGATTTGCCCACCGAGTTATGTGCAGTGGCAAAAAACTCGTATGCTCGACCACACTCAAGGCCGGACACGGTGTGCCGACCAGTAGGTTCTAGAATGGAGATGTCACGCCACGAGTTGGGCAACAAGCCAGACTGAACATTGCGTAACACTGTGCCACCGTTAGCGGTGCTGTGCTCATTGCCACTTGGTTGGTATGGCCTGAAGTAGAGAGTTAGATCATTGGAAGAACGCGAGCCAAAAGCCGCCGGTGACCAGGAGATAGTGATCGAGTCGGTGGTTGATGTGTGCAGACGAAGCAGAGGAGCACTGGGTGGCACATCTGCCAGTGTGCGTACCAGAGCTACCTCGGAGCGAGGTCCAGTGCCACGCGCGTTGAATGCTTGTACCCAGGCTTCGTACACTGTCGAACGATGTAGGTTGGTGATGTGTGACTCATGTTTGCCTCCACCACCCTCGGGTCCACCCTCCACAGTCTTATAGAGATCCGTATCGGAATTCTCCGCTCGATAACCAATGTAGTAACCACTGATTTCGCCGTTCCATGTAGACTTTTTTGGACTCTACAGCAAAAAAGAAAACATTGACATGTTTAAAACAATATATAGTCTATGGCTAAATTACAAAGACAAGTCTCTTTAGAAAACTCGATTATCATAGAAGCAACTCACTGTGATTAAAATGATTTATGACATTCGGTCAAAACAGATCGAGTACTGTGTGGGCGAGTTCAGTTCGACCAGGTGCCAACTAAAAACAGAACACTAAATCACAACAAATGCTTACCTTCCAAGTGATCTTCACCGAGTTTGGGCCAGTCGGGGTAGCAGTCACGTCCATTGGCGGACTCTCCGGAGCACTTTGTTCCGTGCGAAAGCGAGTCCACGAAGTGAAATCACTCTGGCCAATTTGGTTTTGTGCCGCCAGCCGAATGTTGTAGGCTGTGTTAGGTCGGAGAGTGGTGACTTGTGCAGCTCGCAACGAGACGTTGGTGGTGATCCGGTCAAGCGGGATGGTGAAACTAGTGCTGGGAGAAGTGGAGGAAGACGAGCCCGAAGGTTCCGACTCTGCCACACGGTACTCCACCACATAGCTCACAATTGGTGCGTTTCCGTTGAACGACTCACGCCAACGTATTTCCGCTGTGGACTCGGTCACGTTGAGAATAGAAAATTCTTCAGGAGCATCGGGACGCTCTGAGGAAAGCAGCGAGAACGGCAATTAGATGGGTACCAATATCAATTAGACTAATGTTGGGGCCGACCAATAGTGGTTAGAGCGGGCACTGAGTGAAGGCCACAATGAGCTGTCACTGTGCTAGCACCCATGTCTAATGCTAATGTGCCAAATCGAATAATTATGACCACTACGAAACGAATCGGTCCCAATTCCGTTCCGCGTGCCAACAACGTGCCCCAATGATTGGCACTATTAAGTAGATATTGTTTTCATGACAAATCTAGACTACACAAACAGATATATAAGCTGATTAAAGTGCACACTACGACAATACTAGGCACCGTTAATTGTGATATCAAGTGGGGAACAGAATCGATTTTGTCAAGGTGACAAAGCAACGAGATCGATGGTCGAGTATTAAAATTCAAATTAAATGAACCATTGCCATTAGCATAATGGTGCGAGATTGAGACATCTTGAGAAAGAGAGCACCATTGGTCTGAGATTGTGATTGTCGTCACGCACACCAAGCGTTCCATCGTGCCGGACAATTAGCAGTGCAATCTCGCACTTCACCATCCAAAGCAGTGTCTTCACGGTGATCCGAAGTGCACAAGTAAAGAAGAAGCTATCAGAGACATTGACACGCTGTGCAAACTATTACAAATTGCAAGTGCGCAAAGCTATGCTGCCAATTCCGAGAGTACAGCTTCAATTAAAATTTTATTAGTCAGACGTGTCTTGTATAGGTTTCAATTACCAAAATTAATCCGATTAAAAAAGAAAAAGAATAATTCTTTCTCATGTTAACTTAAGCAACACCAATTGAGCAAAAATGTGACTCTTTTCGTGTGCTGTACTAACGAAAATATCAGAACAGCTGGAAATTTGAAATTAAATATTAATTACTTGAAGCTCAAATTTATCAATTATTCAGATTTTAAATTGCAAGTCACAGACCTAGTTGAGAAAGCAAAAATGACCTATAATTAGCGCAAAATAGATAATTTTAATACTAGCATCGGGTTTCGAAAAAATACCGATTAATAGCTGTCACTTGATTCTGCTCTTTCGTTACGCATGATTAAAACACTTTCCCCACCCTTGAAGGATCAGACTGTTAAGTCTTTAAATCATGATAGAAAAACTGCTAGTTATAATTATCGTTCTAAAAATAATTAATAGGTTTTTTACAATAAGCAAAGACAGATATTCATTGCAGTATCGTTATCGATTAACTTTTTTTGATTAGCACAAATTGCATAGGATAGTTCGTTTTGTAGTCAAGTTTCACCGTAGTTCCTCGCAATAACGAATAGTGTGCCGCCTGCAACTAGCAACGTTTTCCTACAACCAAGCTGGTTATAGCTAATTTGGCGATAATGAAAATTGTGAGCTAATAATCAGTGAACGTTGCGGCAATGAGTGACTAGTGGTTCGATACTTGAATTATGCATTAGTGAAGCGATGAGCATATAGCCAAATGACGATCGGCGGTGAAGCCTCCAGATGATTAGTCTAATCCCGATTGGCCAGTAGCAAGAGGACAGCTTGATTGAGGTCAGCGAAATATTTGTCCAAACGGAGTTGTAGCCATAAAACCACCATATCCAAGCATACAGGCAATATATGGGTAAACTCATGAACTTGGAAAAAGCAACATTTGCATTCATGTGCATGCCTATTGCAGACAGATCACCGTAGTTATATATTGATTTAGATTGCCGATTAAAAGCTACGCTGCACTATTGATGAGTGAACACCCTGATTGGAGTGCTTCACTCAACATAACAGTAGACGCTCACAATCAAGTCATATGTATATATGAATGTTTCACATATAATATAATATAATTATATAATTATTATTAATAGTTTGTTTTTCAGATATCTTGGAATTTTCTACACAACAGAAGCATTTACGAACCTTTAACTTGAAGTCTAATCTTGACCTCAGACCATCCAAAATCGTTGCTTGCCTTGCAGACAAAAACACGTGAATCATCACGACCAGGTCGTCTGATAGTGAGCACCGAGACTAAAGAGTGAGGGCTGGTGTTGGTGCCACTTGCAACAGATACACTAGAGCTCTCTTCAATATTGTTGCTCTCCTCGTTGAGCAACTCGAACGGGATTTCTTTGATTCTGTGAAACAACCAATGGCGATGGACAAGGCATTACAATGAGGAGTGTGATTAATCCAATTGGAATGGACTTACTCGAACGGAAGTGCGCTGGGCTCGGTCCCATCTCCTGCCTGATGGTGATTGTCGCGCCCAAGCATAAGCTCGTTTAGTTGGGTCCCGTTCAGTAGACTCCATTCCATTCGGATAGGTCGGTCTCCTTCGGGCTGGCACACTAGTCGTACCGGTACGTCCTTGTGCGCTGACTGCGAAGCGGACTGTACCGCAAAGCGCGGCGGCTCTGTCACCATGCATGGAGCAAGACTTAGCAAGGGTTTGAGGAGAGAGAGGAGATCTTACCATTCACCTTAAGATGAATCAACTTGCCTATGTCAGCGCCATACCCGTTGGTCGACTGACAGATGTAAGGTCCGGCTTGAGCTTGAGTGACTGCCATCACAGATAGTGACCCGTTGGGGTGCAAATAGTAGTGAGCAGAGTTGTAGATTGGCACGTATTCCCACGGACTGCCACCTGTGTGACCAATGCAAATTCAAGCTTTGATTCACTTTGTTTATTCAAGTTCTCCATCTACCCTTGCCCTCACTGCACTCAATGTTGGTCTCTGTCTTTCTACCCAGTGTCTTGAAGCAAAACAATCGATTCTCTCAATGCAAGATGTGCATCGATCGAGTCAAGAGACCAGATGGGCCTCAGCGAAAGCACTGGTGCTATTTGTGTTAACCCTTTAGAGTTATCTGTGCAATTAGTGCCGTCGATTCAACTAACCACTATGCTGGGATATGTTTGGCAGCAGTGACAGTGAACACCACTCAGTATCGCAACCAGTCGGTGCATTGAGTCATCTATTGGGCGCACCGATGGCCGGATCGCACGACCATTAGTGCCTGTCCACACATCGACACCATCATTAGCATGGTTAGAAGGAGCAACTTGTCATTATGGCAACTGCTTCCCTGCCTGTCGGTCTGTCTAGTTCTTGTCGTTCTCTTCCAAACATGCTGACCCATCACAACTTTATTAAAAGTAAGTCCCTAATCTATTGATCGATACTATTCCAGTTGCCACTATTGATTTATATTGATTCCGTAGCAGACGGCTAGTGAGCAGGACGAGAGAGAGAGAGAGAGAGACACTTCAGTAGCATTGGTAGAGCGGCCTCTTGCTTTCAATGTCGCGTGGCACGCCGAGAGTGAGTGTCAATTGTTGTTGGCCTGGTAGTTGATTGCTCGATTAGCAGCTTGTCGAGGTTTGTCCCCCCACGCCGTCACCGCCATGCACAATGACCACTCGATTGGCATTGAGACCGGGTGCTACTGTTTCGATCCAATACTATCTCTGCCACCCATCCAACTTCACCCGACACTGGATTAATTAAGACACACTCAATCAGGCCTTTCTTTTCTTGCCACCATATTAGAGCTGTCCATTTTTCACCATCGATCCAACCAGCCCATTTCGCATCAATATCTCTGTGATTTTTAAATTGAGCACATCCAACTTATAATACGGTTGTACATTTCCACTTGCAAGCGATCAAGGAAAATTTAAATGCGTCGATCCAAGCACATTTACTTGTATGAACCAAGCAAGTTTATCATGCAATTACTAGCTTGGATGGATAGGACTCAGTTGTGCTTGTAACTGGCAAATGGGCATTGTAGTAAGCCCCGATGGCTGGTATCAATCTCAGGATAGCTCTTTTGTAATAGCCCTCTACCCTCGCCTGTTTATGTATTTGTCGCGTACGAATCGATAGGAACAAATTCTATTGCTCTTCTTTCTCCTAAATCCGACTTGAGATGATTTAAACTTTTGAAGCAAAATTGTAAAGATTGGCAGATTGTCCTAGTACGCTGACCAAGAGGGTAAGATCGCTAATCAGGGTGGTATAGAAAGAGAGGAGGGAGCAATGAGCTCTCAAGTGCTAATGACAGTGTTCGACACCACTGGGCTGTTGTGACCGAGCACGAGGGCACAGCTTGACCCACGCCAAAGTGCCAATTTGGCGCCACTCGATGGGCACTGTGCAAGTTGGCCCAGGGCCCACACTCTTCTGGTGTTATTAGATGGTCAGTGGTGTGAGACATGTTCTAGAAGCAAGTGGCGGCATCAGTCATCGGCGCGCAAGCCTGTCAGCTGGAGGTCTTGGTTCTCATCGTCAGCCAGAACTCGGTAGACATTCATTCGCGCCTCGTTGTTTAGTCGGCAACACGCACTCACCCGATTGACCCATTTCCAATAAGCCACCAGTCAGTTCGATCATAGGAATCGGTTGCATTTTAATAAAGTTGCCAACTCACAGTGACATTTGCGAGCACTTGCCTAAAATTAAATTCATAGCTCACGAGAAGCGTCGGCGGGGGTAGGCAAGCGAGGTACTGCCCACCAAGTGCTAATCTTGCTGCTCTGCCACTCGCGCCATTCCAACTCGAAACCAGTGCCGATGGTAGCTCGAGCAGTTGCAAGCAAGGCATGGGATGAATGAAGAGATTAGCTAGGCACTGCAACGCACTAAGCAGGCAAGCGTATTCAAATGGCTCTGTCTTGCTCTGCTTTGCACCATGGCTCGATCGATGATCCACCGATCGGCTCCGTCTGATTGGGTCTTTGATTTATACAGGCACGCAGCTTCGTCGCTCAACACGCACCCAGCGAATAAATTACCATTCACAATTCAATCTGAACTGGTGCCATTCGCTCCAAATCAACATCTAGCTTAAGTCTTATATCGTAGTTGGCTAGTCGAAGCGAGAGATAAACATCCTTTCGAAGGCAAACCAATAAAATTATTGCATGATAAATGGCCACTGGAGTTGGCTCATTCGATTGAAGATTAAAATTCGAAATGAGTCATCGATGAGTGGCGATCTATTGCTGTCTTTGGGGAGCACTCCCTTGCCTCGCTCGGTGCTTCATTCAACGATGCAACTGATGCGAACGGGCCAAAACAAAGCAGTGTAAAGGTGGTCGCGGTTCTCTAAAGCAAATATTTACACAGAGTCAGCAAGCGAGCACGCGGCGGGCTGCCTTGCTCTCCTAGGATCGAACAAGTGCGATCGCGATCGGTGACCACTTTACCCTGCTTCGATTCACAATTTGTGTTGCGCACTAGATTTGCCACCCACGCTGTCCTGCCTTCCAAGTAATCATTTTGGCTACAATTGATTCCTCTTCGCAACTTGCTTTTTGATTCTACACACTGCGATTGCGAGTCAGTCAAGTAATAATTGGACAAAGCGTGCGATGCCGCCGAAGCACTGTCCACGTCAAAGTTACAACACACAGTCTCAGTCCTCAATCTGATTTTGGTTGTTCATGTCACTCGATTGGAAAGAACCTCGAAAAGTTGATTTAAAATTAAAATTCTTTTCACCATTTGTAATAATTAAATCTTATTGCGTTGACTTGAAAACTTTGTTTCAAACTTTTAATTCCGCTACTGTGCAAATTTAATTTCCCGTTTGTCTTGGCTCAGCTCACGTCACTGTCAAGCAGTGAGGGTGTCACGTAGTTTGCTCTGCGTGCTCTAATTTGTCATCGCCTGGCACCGGCATTCGTTTTAATTAAGTCTTTCGATGCAGATTTTCTACTCTTTTCAACTTAACGACAGATCTGAGGTCTTAGGAGTGCATGGCAAAATGACAAAGGGAGAATCCGGGTATGGAGTCACTGATGCCCTCTTTGGACTTGTGTCAAGTTGTTATGGTACTTACCTGTGGCCCGCTTCCAGGTGGTGAATGGCTTGGGTGAACCAGTGGCGAGGCAGTCAATTCGGGCGGATTGGTGCAGTACGACCTGCGTGTCTTGGGGCTCGACCAGCCACTGTGGAGGGGCTGCAACAAAACATGACATCAAGAGAGTTTAGCTATTAGTTGTCTTGCTCTTGCTAGTTCAGTGGCACGCGTGCCCTTTTCGACTTGCAACCTCAGCACTGGTGCCTTACTCGCCTGTTTGCTTGCTCGATTGCAAGCGATGAAATATGTTTATCGAATTAATGGCGATATTAGCGTGGATACATGAACAAGTCATTCGCATTTCGCTAGTGCTACCAATGCGCAGCTCTACACCGATCGGGTGAAATTAATTAGCTCCGATGGGCGCCAAGTCGGCAGCGTTGTGCGCACCACTGGAGCCAAATTCCTGCCAAATTAGCATTTTTGTCTGCTCGATTGCTACCCAATTCGAAAGCATTGTGTCGACGTGGCATCGTCAGCCATAAAGGTCATTTATTAATACGTGGTCTGGGTGCTGCCTGTCTTACTTGTGTCTACTGGGGCGTCATCACTCACCATTGATTTTGAGCTGAGCACTCTGCGAACTTTTTGCAACATCATTGGCAACTAGACAGGTAATATTGCCCGCATGTGCCAGCGTCAGACTCTCCACGGTGAGCATGGAGTAGTCGCTGAAGTGCTTGGTACGAAAGATGGCTCCAGTGTCGGAAGTGGGCACATCGGACTCGATTCGCCGTCCGTCTTGAGTCCACCCAAACCGGAAAGGTGGGTCACCCTGCATCACCGAGCACATAGCTCGCGCCTTCATCCCAACCTGCAGGTCGGCGGGAAACTCATACGGACCAACCCGAGGAGGTTCTGCATTCATAAGCAACAAACCATGAATGAGTTACACTCGGAATGGAGCAGACAAGACACGCACCTATCACGCGGAGGGTGATGATGGCGCTCTGCTTGAGTGACTCTTGGGGCGATGAGATGGTGTTGGACGGGGCTACTTCTGCCACCTGCGGAGTGCAAAAGTAGTTGCCTTCATCGGTGCGCTTCTGGGCAGAGGCGATGACCAGAGTGCCATTCGCTTGCACATGATGTCGGTGATCGCTTGGTAATGCTGTACTCTCTGTTACCACAACCAGATTAGTTTGATTTCATCCATTAATACAAGCAGTGAACAGAGAAAAACTTTTAGGTTTTTAATTGGAAGCTGATTATAATCTAATTTAGCCACTGGCCTACCAACTGAGAGATGCAGTCAATCTGTGTGCTAGCTGAATTTGCATTTTAAAAACACGCTGACTAGACGGAGCGTGCTTTGTGGAACACTGCCTCTCTGGCGACATTTGGCTTTCTAGCTTGCTCAGCCCTGAAAGAAGCTTAATTTGATTATCGAGTTTGGCCTAACTGTCTATCGGGCACGGCAATTAGATGCATTTTCAATCTATGCCATTCTGGTAAGCTTTAATTAAAAGTTTAGATACTCTAGCATGGCCATGCAAATGCGCCGATGGCGGCCATTTTCTAGTATAACACTAGCATGAATAGTGGCTTTCCTTACAGCGCTCTAGGAGGCCCACACTAACGGAATAAAATAACGCATTCTTGGCACTCTAGTTCATGCTGAGTCTCATTTAAAAAGAAAATCTGCGATGCCTTTCATACCTTTGTACCATTTGATTGGAGAAGTGAGACTAGATGAAGCCGCCGAGGATGGGAGAAGGGCTTTGGAAGAGAGAAGCAAGGGACACACGAGCACAGCCTTCTGTCCACTGACCACCACCTGGGCTTTGCCTCCACCTCGCGATGATGCCTGGTCCATCTGCATCTCGGCCAACTGCGAAGGCTCTGCATCTGCAATTTGATTGAAGATAGAAAGAAGGTTAGGTCAATACTGCTTGGCATGTGTCACCTAGATACGCGTTTCTTGCAATGGAATTAATTGGATAAATATTTAATTAACTCATCAACGCTGCTACTCGACACGCTCATTCTATTTAGTAAACGCGCGTGCAAGAATCGAATCAAAATTTAAATTATTTAAAGAATAAATTTGATTAACTGACTTGATAGAGCGAAGACAATTGTGCAGCAGTGGTAGCGAGGCAAGACGTCGTGCCCATGCAAATAAGGCGCCGAGACATCCTCCACCAGTCATTGCTATTCGTCTACTAGACACAAATATTTGCCTGAGACAATAACATTTTTGACATTTGAACTGCACTCTATTGACTATTGTACTTATTCAGTTTAATAAATGGCTTGATTAACCCTAACCTAACTCACAATTTAACCGGAATAAAATTTCCTACAAAGATTAACTCTGTTGAATCGATTTGGGAATTACAGCCAGAGGGTTAATTATTAGAATCAAACAAGCGAAAGTTAAAAATTTTAAAAATTACTACTGTAGATGACATTGCAGTTGATAATCGAATCAATGGCAAACACAGACAAACCTAGTTTCTTGTCTGCAGTGTCTTTGCCAAGCTCTAAATTTGGTGAAGCCAAAACTAAATTATTTTTTTAATAAATAGTAATTTGAAAATATCAATAATGTGGTTTGGAACCATAATCGAACTGCTGTTGGCGACACAGGTTCAATCGGTTCACCTTAGACTAATGACAGAGCCTGTGGCATTGTCTCGGAGAACGTGTGGTGCTGGCGGGATATTGCCAATGCCGGTTCGTTCGATATCATTTATTGTGCTCCGAGCTGGGTGATTGTAGCGGGCAATGGGCCCGGTGATCGGTGGTCAGCACTTCCGACCACTGAGAAGGCCGCACCGGGCTTGCAGCCCTAATAGAAACTAATCACCCACAGATCGGCCATAAATTTTCATCTAATTTTGATTTAAATAGTTTTCAGCTGCTTGTAGACAGAGAACTCGGAAAACGATTGAAATCACGCATAGAGTCACGGGAACCGTCATTGATCTTGGTGATCATGGTCCTTGATGATGGGTGGCTAAGCACCGCTTATTTAAACAAATGTTTGTTTATTCTGTGGGAAGCAAGTTGCCTTGATTGATGTGGATCACCTTGGCAGATGGCTTAGGCAAATCTGATTTGAAAAGGTTTTACTGGACAGTGACAGGCAACTTACTGGAGAAGTAGTTTCTAGTAGTGACCAAACGGCTAGTACATGGCATTGCTCTCTGCACTGTGGCTCATGTTTTTGTTGCATCTCTTAATGGCAAGTGAAGCTGAGCATGATATTGAGCGGCACTAGATGTTAGCATCGAAAACATGCCTGCATCTGGTTGTTGCTTGTCATGATTGTCGTGCTACAACAATACAATTAACTTAAGCATACTTGACTTGTGCTGCTTCTGGCATTCCGTGCGCGCCACTACCGATGATGTCGGGTGGCCCCAACTAGACCGACCTCCGCCGCACTGATCTCATTATACGCCCCTGATTGGACTCAATGCTCCTCTCCTTGGAATCTGTCTCGATGTAATAGCAAATTGAATTAGTTTTAAAAGCACGCAGCCTGCTCTAATTGGGGACAGCGCGTGGTGGTGTTTGGCGGGCGTAACTGCCAAATCGGCACCGGTACTGAGCCATCAAACTTTGTGGATTGTCTCACAAGCCTTGGCGTTGATTTGGAATCGATCGCAAGTCGGCAGCAACGTGGCATCGATTGAGCCGCTTTGAGCTCACCACTCCGCTTCTAATCGAATTTTCTCTTTCTTTCCCTTGTTTATTATCTTTCCTTTCCACTCGCAGTTTTGCCACACGATCGAATAAGAACTTGTGGCTGGGAGATATTTCAATACCATAAAATGGATTATAGAGTTTTGAATTCGATATATTATTCCCAGTAAAAACGAGTTTGCTTTCCCTATCTTTTCAGATGCAGACATTTTTACAAGTTTCAATTTTGCAAAATTGATTTGCAATGCTATAGGTCGATAGTCAATTACGAATTTTCAAATATATGCTTAATGATAGAAGCTCAACTTGATTGTGGGCAATGGCACAGATGGGACAGAACTTGACCAGGGCCATAGCCAATTAGAGTTTTCTTTATAAATCAAACTTTGCTAGGTTTTGTCGTTTGTTTTCTCCCTAGCCACTTCTCCTGGCATTTCTCAGTTTATCTTGTTACTATTATCATTCATTTGATTTATACCAACGTGCCGTCGATGGTGTTCTTTAAAAAAATAGAAAAATGAAAAGCTGTACAACGCTGAACTGCTGGTGGCACTTCAACGATAATGAACGCAGGCTCAATCTTTGCTTTCTCTCTCTCTCTCTCTCTCTCTTTCTCTCTCTCTCTCTCTCTCTCTCTCTCTCTCTCGATCTTGCTTAATTTCCACCACCGACTTAATTGACATAAACACATACACATCGTTAGAGAACTACAGTGAGAGAGAGAGCTTGTTTTTTGGTATGTGAAAAAGTGAGTGAGTGAGAGAGAGAGAATGAGAGTGTTAGAGAGATAGTAAGAGTTAGAGAGAGAGAGAGAGAGAAAGAGAGAGAGAGAGAGGGAAGGAGAAAGAGACTGAGAGATAGAGAGGGGGAGAGAGAGAGGGGTTGAGAAAGAGAGAGAGAGAGTTAAGAAGAGAGAGAGGTAAGGAGAGAGTGTTAAGGAGGGAGAGAGTGAGAGAAGGTTTGAGAGAGAGAGTAAGAAAGAGAGAGAGAGAGAGTAAGAAAGAGAGAGAGAGAGTAAGAAAGAGAGAGAGAGTAAGAAAGAGAGAGAGAGTAAGAAAGAGAGAGAGAGAGAGAGAGATCCAAATGAAACGTGGTAGTCAACAGATCTTGATCAAGACTCAAGTGCCTATGGTGTATATTTGGTTGTTTTGGGTAGAGTTGAAGATTTTGTTTGGCTTAACTTAAACTTTGGTCTCTCTCTCTTTCTCTCTCTCTCTCTCTCTCTCTCTTTCTCTCTGTAAGTGAGTGTGACGTAGTTGGAACGGCAAATTAGTTTTGGTGTGGAGAGTTGCACTCTCCGGAATGTTCCAATTGAACCCAATTTCCGCATTCTTCTTTGGTGTGTTTGAATGAGGGAATCAACGCAGAAAAGAGGGTTAGAGGGAGAGAGAGAGAGAAAAAGAAAGAAGAGAATAAATAAGTTTAAGAAATCCACCATAATAAGAGAGTTAATTAAGGAAAGTTTTAAATAAAAATGTTCAATATTGTCAAGGACTTAAAGTTTTCATTTTTAGACTTTTTAATCTTTGGGTCTAAAATTCCCGCATATCAAAACAGAGTGTTAACAGACAAAATTCAAAAAAGTGAAGTTATTAAATTTACAAGTAAAGTTATTAATCTTTCTATTCTATTTTTTTATTTTACTTATTATTATTAGCTTATATATCAAGTTACACTAACAGTAAGAGTTTAACATTAATATATATACAACACAATTGTAAAGAATTCAATTGATTTGAAAAGAGACTATTTCTTTTCTTTCTTTTCTCTCTCTCTCTCTCTCTCTCTCTCTCTCTCTCTCTCTCTCTCTC
>DVQH01000567.1:0-21534 GCA_018231625.1 Papilio phestus | reverse complement strand
AGAGAGAGAGAGAGAGAGAGAGAGAGAGAAAGAGAGAGAGAGAGAAAGAGAGAAAATGATGATTTGAAATGGAAAAAAAGAGAATAGCAGTAAAGCACAGTAAAGCAATAGGCTTGTAAAAATAGTTACATTAGATCAAAGTTGTTTCTATACGACGTTGATTACCTAGTGGCACCTGTGTGGAACAAAACAAGGCACTGGGCGGAAGTCAATTTAGCAGGTCTACCTGCTGCGTTGCTTGTAGCTGTCTTGGGTAGCTGGTGGAGTTGGGTTGATTTGAGGGAGCATTAATTGAACGCACAAATGTCGACTAGGAGACGGTGACACGCGACACGGAGCGCGTTTGTCGCGCTAATGCTTCCCCGAATAGAGCTCGATCACACATTACACACTAACCAGTCGGTCACCAATCACTAATCAACTCGCATGGGTCTTTGCTGCTAATTGAGCTGACCAAAGTTGTCAGTGTGGATAAAAGCGAAACACTGTTTGGCACTAATTAACACAAATACATCTGAGCTTAAGAGATACAGAGGCACCCTGGTCAAGCAAGCAACACCAATGGAATGCACAAGTTGCCGAGTGGCATTTGTTACAGGGGACGGGTGGTGATGGCAGTCATCTGCGGTAGAGGATTGGCTCGTAGCAGTGAGTAGCTCTGGGGGATTGAGTGGACAGTGGGAAAGCCTCTGGAAAGCAAGAATCAACTTGAAGCAACCAGCTGAGCGAGGGTCGCGCGTCCAACTGAGTGGCGCCAAGTGGTGGTGGTGAGATCGAAGTGGTGCGCGCACCGAGCAAATCACTCGGCGCACGCCCTCCGCGTCGTCGTAGTTGTTGCACCAGTGATGTGCTCTACACCAAATACACCCGCGTTTCTCACCACTGAGCCCACTAGGTCGGGTGCCATCACCTCGACCCTCCGAAATACCACTGGGTAAAGGTCATCCGTTCATTGCCGAGGAAAACAACAACCAAATCGAGCCACACGATCCAAATTGCCCAATTGTCATTCTGAAAAGCGATCAAACACTAAACGGTGATTTTCAAACTTTTTAAAAGCATGCGCATCGACAATCTCATCAAGTGATGATGATGATGATGTGATGCGCAGAGGCAAAGAAGCTTGAGCACGCATGGTGTGCCCATAATGCGATTCACAGAGTGGTAGTGTCAGTTGGACAGCCCATCGAGCTGTGTGTGCCATCACAATGTGCCTTGCCGCGGATCGTATGGCAGATGTTGCCCCAATCACACCAAAAGCGATCTATGACGAACTGGGCAAGAATTGCAAACCCTTCTCCCCCACCATTCCCTTAAATCGTAATACTCGCTAGCAATGGAAATGCATCAACTACCGGTACAATGTGCTCGATTCTATTTGGATTTCAATTAAATACTCACAAGTTAAGTCGTTGACTTCAACGTCAGTTAAAATTTGTTTTTTTACTCTGGCCACGCTCTGGAAAGGCTCACTTGCTGGAGTAAACCATTCCGAGCCAGCTGGTAGCATTCTTCACTGAAACATTTCACTTATCATCACAAATAAATTTAAAACCCAATCCGATTTCGACTGCTCAACGCAAGAGATTTTTTAAGAAACACACTCACTGACTAGAAATGATTCCACTCTGTACACCCACCACACGTCGGTTCATTGCTTGAGAAAAATGTTAGTTTTTAATGTAATAATACCATCAATAAATATTTATCTAATGGATCATGCTAATAAGAAGACGAAGACGGAGAGTGATCGGAGTGTGCTGGGAAAGGCACGGACACACGCGGTGTGTGTTCGAGTCTGTGTCTACGTCTGAGCTCAAAGAGAATCGATCAGCATGTGATGATGCGCGGAAGCGTGTCAATAGTGGAAAGTTTCTCTTTACTTGCTCGATCTAAGTTGCAAAATGTAGATCTAAGTGGTAAAAGATGATATCGCGCACCGGATGGCGACCACGATCGATTCATCAATAGTTTTCTCAAACTAGTTTACAATTGAGTTTAATTTGCTAAAAGTGTATTATTTTACGAACAAAACGTTTCTAAGAAGGCAAGTAGTGGTGGAACACAGAAAAGAAATTCCTGTGTAAAAACTCTTTCCCTTTTCTTAACTCTCATGTCCAATTAGCGTTGATTTGTCCCTTTTAGCTGAGAAAGTTTTTCTTAATGTTATCCTTTTATCTAACTTAAAACTTTTGTTGTGACGTCGTGCAAATCCAAGAAAAGTAAGAAGTCTGTGTAAGTGAATGCTGCGGAAAGAGTAAGTGCCCAAGACTCCATTATGTTAGATGACACTAACTGGACCTTATCAGACTTGTCATACATGCATGTCTAAGCTAGTGGACACTTGGTGCAAACAATTAGCTTAATGTAAAAGCAATGAGAACTGAATGCACTGGTCACTGGGTGGAGTGCTCTCCTTGAAACTCGCTCATTTGCATCAACCTCTCTTTTCTCTGGTTTTGGCCTTAAGGAATTCATGTTGATCATGTTAGTCTCACAGTTAGAGAGCTATCGTTTGGGTTTTATTCAAGCTCTTTTCTTCATCCTCTTTTGCTTCTTTAGAACAGATCTAACATCTACATGGAAAAATTCAACAAATTACCCACAAGTCCATTACGGTGATAGCAATTGTCGGCTTTCGGTTGAACAAATGGTGATGTTCGACACGGTACATTGTAATGTTTGTATGTGTGCGGTGTACGAAGCCAGTGTGTGTGTCGTCGATAGAAAATAAATACTTGGTCACACTACTAGGTTTCGGCTATCTTCTCTGCATTGTATATTCACTTTTAGTTGTAGTGCTCGAGCTTGCCTACAAATGATTATCCCATTCTTCTTTTTGCATATTGAATGAGAACTTTGGCACGCTGATCGCCTAACGATGTGTTGTGATTGGTGGTTGTCGCTCACCGATTGCCTCACATGGCAATCTCATCTGTGGCGCCTTCTCATGTGCCATCTCAAACCAACAAACTCAAATCGAATTGGCGATATGCACTACCAATTTGATGACGCGTTCAATTACAATTTACATTTATCGGTAGATTTCTTACTCACTCTCCTTCTCTCCTCAATATCACAAACATTCTACAGCAAAAATAACATTTTACATCTATTGGTAGATTTCTCTCTCTCTCCCTCTTTCCCTTTCCGCTGCATCACAAACATTCCACAAAGAAAATAAAACGAAAGTTGATTGAATCTTATTCCATGTGACTTCAAGTCGGCAAACACGAAAACAAAGTTTCGATATGAGATAAACTATTTTAAAGATAAGAATCATGCATCACTAATGAGTCACTTTACATGTATCATTTCTGTACTGAGTTGAATGTCACTCTGATATAGAATAATAATAAAAGTATCATTCGGTACACCGCGGACTCTATTAAAAGGCAGTAGTATCTATCCATCATTTACCACTTTTCCACCTCTCTATTTGTTTATTTATGCTTGGTCTGAATGAGACTACACTGCAAACCTAACCCGAGGATATCTAGGCGGTTTATTGAATCTCTCACACTCTCCCTCTCACTCACTTCAACTAGAAACGACGGAAATGCCCTTGGTGTATATGCTTTTTTATATTATTAACAAAATAAATATATCCCACAGTTTGCCATTGGTTGTCTTTTTGATATCACTAGTATATTTTTTTACAAATAATTGTCTCATCATCACCTAAATTGAAAACACGAAAAGTACAATCAGAATTTGTTAAAACGGTAATGCGATGACGTCAGATAAACGGAGCGAGTTATCTTACACACCGCGAATATTCATCAGAAGATAAAAAGAATAATTCTGAATGGATGAATGAATAACACTCTTAAGCATTAAACAATTTTGTTCATTTCAAAAATCATTATCATTATTACTGGGAAATTGGACTTTGTGAAAGTTTAAGCAATGGAATTTTTGTACAAGTTTTCCTATAAAAATAGTATACTATTCAAAAATAATTTTAAATATTTGCAAGTAAAACTTATACATATAATTTTATTTTATTTTTGTTTTAAAAATTGTCCTTTTTCCAGATTCATAATTACAAAGTTGGTAGACGTTTTTTTAGTGAGAGCACATTGCT
The DNA here is from genome assembly GCA_018231625.1 of Papilio phestus. Classification (NCBI taxonomy): domain Eukaryota; kingdom Metazoa; phylum Arthropoda; class Insecta; order Lepidoptera; family Papilionidae; genus Papilio; species Papilio phestus. Next base: position 17,447 of record DVQH01000567.1, on the reverse strand, counting down.
CACATAGCACATGTTTTTTACTGATATGATTTTGTTCCAACTCATTAATTTCAAACGAAATGAACAAGATCGTTTTCAATTTAACCGTGTATTGCACATTTGACGCTGGAGGTACCTACATGTCTAAAAGTTTTGTGTTGACCACGATCTGGCTTAACTATAGTTAAATTTAATTAAATTTAGTCATCGTTTTTTCCCGAATGCCGCTGTTACGCAAGTCACGAGTGCATTGATCTTGAACGTTTGCAAGTTTGTTTTAAGCTGCCAGTGTTCCAAGTTTTTAAATAAAAGTGAATCGTGCCGTGCATCAGCTGCTTGTTTCGAAAAAAAGTTTTAAAAACCTAACCCTCACTGTGAGTTAATTGGATTTGATTCTCTGTACAGTACACAAGTAGAAATGATGAGAAATGACTCGTTAATAGAGTGTGGCCACCGCGAGCACTGTTGCTATTGACATTCGAAACGATAATGATGATACATCAGTGGTCGACCACTGCTAGTGCATGCTTGTTGGAGACTCGCATGTAAAGAACATTTTACACCCGGTCCATCCCAATCCCCCAGATACCAGATATCCTATCCGAAATTCTAAACAAATCATAATTTTGTTAACACTTGATTGGATTTCTTAAACCTTTAAAAAAAATTTTGACTTATGATTTCTATGACCTACTTTTCCAAAAGTTTAATTGAAATTTCTATTATTTAATTGAAAGTTAAAGATTATTAAGTTATCTAGTCATATATAACAAAACTAATAATTGTTCCTGGAATCAATGTATGATTAATGCATTTCAGTGATTTGTACGCTTCCCTTGTGTCCGACACCGTGTGAGTCACACCAGAGAAGCTAGTGCAGAAATGACTAGGTATGCGCAGTACATGAGACGTGTTTACATGGTTTACGTGGTTTTGCATTGAAAAAAACAAGAAATTTGTTAACCAAAAAATATATGCAACTCAGTGTTCAGAAAAAAGGAATAAAATAAGAAAAGAAAGGCAGAGTAAAAGAATTACAATTTCATATAAAGAATTTTTCACTCATTCGTTTTCACTCGTTTCGACGGATCGGATCGGATTTATTCATTTCTATCCGTATTAAGGAATAAACCGATAACGACAAGTGCGGATCTCTAATCGAGAATAGTTGGTGGCAACAGTAATAATAAAATATTGAATGTCATCAGCGTGTCAATTAATTACTCGAGCGACAAGCCACGCCTGGACTTTGTAACCCGAGAGCCGGTGTTGGTACCAGAACCAATTTGGCCCAGATCGAATGCAAATTGAGTCCGTGCTCTGTAGTGGTCATTAGTTTGAATATATGAGACAGTGTGTGAAAGTTATCTCCGTTGGGTTGCCATGCAGATTCTTAGCCCACACACACGTTAACTGCCAGTGGTCAGTCTAGTATGACCGAGTGGGGCTAGGTGGGAAACGTCCCCACTAATTAAAATCCATTTAATTTAAATCATCATAAAGAAAGGTGATAAAATACGTGAGGTTCGAGTGTTTACCCAGACACAGCACACACCACAAACACACTGTCCTCGAGTGGGCTGGTTGAGGTGCAAACCCGATGTTGGTAGTAAATCAATAAGTATATAAGCTGACCATTGTCATGCGAGACGTGTCTCGGTTTTGTAATAAACTTATTATATAGCCCGACGCAGACCAAATCTTCAGACAGTTGCTAATGAATCTGTCTTATGCCGTTTAAATGAGGTAGTAAAATAGAAAAGTCTTTGCAGGTTTCCTCTTTCACATATTCCCCACGAGAAGCTAATTTTAGCTAATGCTAGTGTATTTTTATTTAACTTAAATTTTGATAGAATCAAATTCTGAGTCTCGTTTCGCTCAGTTGTGAGGATTCTTACTAATAATCGATAGATTGCGAAAGATAGAAGAATGTATCGAGTGAGTCCACAGAATGACACCCATTTCCTACAAAGTGTGATTGTGTCCAAGATGGCGAGCATTAAGTGTCAGTCATTCAGGAAATGCGTCAACGATATGGCCAATGTACTACATTTGAATGTCAACCACATCTAATTCAGTTCGATACATTCACACTCTGACGTGACAGGTAGAGAACGGTTGACTAATTTAAAAGTTGAAACTTGAGATTTGTCAATTTAAAAAAATGGAAATTTTGTTTGCTGAGATTACTAGAGAAAATTACTATAGTCAGTATATTATAGTCTACCACTTCAAGAACCACTTCGATCAAGTTTTCATTTAAAACTAATTTATCTTACATATTTATTTACTTTCAATTTACCACCTCACTATGTTAATATCAATTTTCAAAGCTAAAATTAAATTGAATTTTAAGAAAATTGGGCAAGATATCTCTAAACAAATATTGCTTGAAAGCAAAAGTGGTTGAAAATTTCGTAGAAAATGTTGCTATTTTATGTACAAAGTGGAAAGTATAAAGTAAATGTTTATACATTGAAACATCAAATTGTGACCAAGCAATTAGTTGGCTTTCTCTCTCAAGTAGTCTTAACAAAGTATAGAGAAGGAAGAGAATGAGATGTGTCGAGGCATCACCAGAACAATAGTTGTTGACTCTTTGTTTTATATATTTTTATGTTAAAATACTTTATGTTTACACACATTGTGGATTGGTGGTATTCTAAGAATCGCACTGGCGCGTGCTTAGGCATCTTCTCGAGCCTATCGACTAATCCGACAAGCCACGTTTCGGTGAGTTGAAGTCAATGTGCCAACTGGCACCAACTTTGCAGCCACTCTGCATCGCGCCGATTCGTCGATGGCCATTGTTGTCGCTTTCTCTCTCTCTCTTTCTCTCTCTCTCTCTCTCTCTCTCTCTCTTTCTCATTCTACCTCTGTGTTTGCTTTGCTACCAATCAACACCCCACAAGCCGACAAGCACTTGGCCGCGCGTTTAGAGTGCCGCAGCCACTAAGTATGCATCAATGTCAAATGGCCATAAATAGAATTCATCTCAAATCTCAAATACACACTCACACCCAGGAGAAGAAACACACTCTAGATGTGTGTGTGTACAAAAAGAAGATAGTAAAATAGTAAAAGAGATGATGATGATGATGATGATGACGGTGGTAAATAAGACAACGATGAGCGCAATAGTGGAGCGATGCCGCACTGCACGACATGTGACCATGACTAGTGTAGTAAGTCGAGCGGTCTTCTTCTTCTCTCCCATCACAACCCAAGAGAGGCACACATGTGATGGGTGATGGGCCACTGATGGCTATAAAGCATAAGTTGACGAGCCTGTCATCGATAGTTGACTAGAGCTGGCCACGTGGAGATCCCAATGTTCGCATGGCTTTGCGATTCAAGGAGAGGAGACTTGGTTTAGTTTTCCCTCTCTCTCTCTCGCACACTCACTCTATTGCTTACTCGTTCTTCTAATCCTAAGATGAAGTCGAAGTAAACAAACCAAGACTAGTGCCGCATGACTGGCTACAGTGTGGGACCACTCGGCAAAAGCTTCTCTCCCCCTCTCCTCGTTTTCAACAGATCACTCTAATTGATTGAGGCACGAGTTGTTGTCATTGATCTTACAATCGACAATCTTGTATTCAGGCCAATTCCTCCAGGGCTAGAGTCAATAGAGATCCAAATCAAGCATAAATTTTATAGGGGTACTAAAAGGAAAAATACACACACAAATTTTTATTATTTAAACCTGTATTATAAAGTTATCCAAGCCCAGTAAGTTGATTGCGATTGATTGATGGATCACTGAGTTTGCAATCCTTCTTTTAATGGTTGGGGAGTTCTGATAAAATTACAAATAGTTAAATTACAAAAACTAATCGTACGGCCTAACAAAATTTGAAACCACCTCTCGTTAAAGAGTTTTCTTGCAAAATTAGAATTTTTTAATATCCCGACAAACTAACAATCGTGTTGGGTAATAACAATCTAATAATCGTAATAGTTTAATGTTTTTTTGCTTCACGCTCTCTATAAGTTCAAATTGCCAGCTTTTGGGAAAAGATGAATAATATTTCGCAGTTTTCTCCAAACATTCCAATTAGGTTTAAATCTGTTTTTAATGATAATTGCTTTTTGTTATATTGTACAATTGTGCAGATTATTTCTTTAAATAAAAATTTTCCTTTAAATTTTGATTCAACTTATATTTTGTGTAAATCACCAGTAAGTTCTCTTGTGTTGAGATATTTAGGCTGTCTCGAATTACCCACATCAAAATTTTGTTTCATTTATTAGAAAGGGCACGTTTATGTGCGAAAGGAAAGTGAATGAGTGAGGGAGAGAAAAAGAGAAAGATAAAATATGAATTGTTAGCTCATCGGATTATGAATTTCTCGAGTGAAGTGGATGGCCAAAGCTCTCATTCTCTTGTGTTTCTAGAAGCACCTCTTTTTCTCTTTCTCTCTCTCTCCCTCCCTCTTTCTCCTCGTTACTTGACCGGGAATGATAGACCACCGTCATCTTTTCCCAATACAGCTACAAATCAAAATCTTAACTTAACTATTGGATTCATTGCTTTGAGTTACAAGTCGAAGCGAAATACCAATTCCACGGTATTCGCTGCAGCCATGACTCAATTGATTGATACCGTGGTCGTTTGGTATCTCTATCTCTCTCATTCTCTCACACCCTCCCCCTCTCTCTTTCCCCTTCTTTCTCTCTATCCCATTCATTCATTCTCTTTAGCTAAATTTTGTTATCCAAGATCGTAGACAACCCCAAAGTCTAGACAATGAATCCTTTCTCTCAACTTTTATTGTTGGTCAAAAAGTGTTTCAAATAGATTAAATCGGGGATCAAAATTTGAATAATAGAGAAGTAATCCGTGTCCATAGGGGAATATCTGTATATATATTAGCATATTTCGGGTAACTTTCCAGGTGTCATCCCATTTTGCTTTTTTTCCTGAAAACCACTGGAATAATAATTAACTTTAATGAAACAAAAAAATTCCATCTCTCGGCCCCGAAACTTCAAACCAAGTGATTTAATCCTCGATTTCTGGAATCGCGGTCTGAAATGATTCACATGCCCTCAACATTTGAAAATTCATTTTCAAATTATTCATTTCATTTCCAATAACTTAACTTTGTCCTCTTGTAGTAGAGCTTTTCAAGTACTTCTAGCGCTATCTACTCAGTCAAATAAATCAAAAAGTAATCTGGTAAAAGTAATAATTTAAAAACGAATTGCAAACCTAATTTTTAATAAAACATGCAAAAATTTCCTTTTAAAATATTTTAACTTGTTAAGTTTTTTGAAAATTCATAAATAAAAAAACAAAATGATATTTACCAAGAAAAATTTACTAAATGGCAGACTCGAAATGATGAAAGGAGATAAAAACAACTACCTGTGTTAAGATAGACACACCAAGCCAGTAGAAGTATTCCTTATTTTCCATGTCACAGATGTACTGTTTGTTTTAATTAAAACTTTGGCTAATTAAAACTTTTTTATTTTGATTAATTTCACCAAATAAATAATTTAAATTAATCATTACAAAGTGGAAAACGACCATGACCAAAACAAGATGCAAGGTGTATGTGCATTGGTGTTGTTTGTCTAATTTTTTTTCCACAAAAGCGGGTGACAAGCCGGCAAGTGACTTCAAATGTAAACAACTTGTTGGAAAGATAAAAATTAATTTATATTAAAATGAGTTTTTTTGTCTATTACAATTAGAGATAATTAGAGGGGCCAAGTTAGTCTCTCTCACCTTACTAGAGCAAACACATCAATTCTAACACAAAGTTGTGTATGTGTGTACACCGGGCAAGAGGGAGTACTCAGGAATGTGAGTTACGAATCGAAAGGCAACATAGCACGCGGTAAATGACTGGTGCCGGCTGGGGAGACCTTCAAGTTCCCATTACCATCCTCACTCTTCTCCTTAAAGCTTAAAGCAATAAGACAGTTAATTAAAATACGACTTCGTTTCGTTTCGGGCCTGGTTTCTTAGAACCAAATTCCGGTACTGTCGTACTGATAGCACCGCATCTTTTATAATGCCTTTTTTGTATCGCTATTTTATATAATTCTGAGACTGTGTAAATGTGTGTACAAGCGGATCGCTTTCCCCGGTGGTTCATCATCATCATCATCACCATCATCACTATCATCATCATCACCATGCAGTATTAATCACACAAAGCGGTGAGATTGGTTTAATTCAAAAATCAAAACATGTCCACACACACACATACATCAGAAAAAGCAGATGATCGGGCCTATATAGAATGCTCAAGATATCAAACCCGCGATAATCGTAAATATTGATCAAGATGTCAGTAGGAAAATATTCGATTAATTACGCACTCTATAGACAAACGGTGAAACGAGACGTGCAGATGGTGCATTCTGTCCTCACATTGCCTATGTCTGTCTGTGATTGTGAGTGTGTGTTGACGAAGCTGTGAAGTGTCGATAATGAGAACGAAGTGGACAAGGACAGTGGCAGTGGAGTGGACACCGAGCGAGTGATCACGCCAAGCTCGACTCTCGAGTCTCTTGTGAAACCAGGCGAGAAAGTGGCTCAACACGGACCGTTTGGCAGCTTCGCCATCTTTCTTTTCTATTCTTTCCTTCTCTAACTCCCTCTCTCCCCCCCTTAGCTTTTGCTCTCAGCGATGGCATCTCGCATCATCTGTCACTGGTGGGCAGCATTGATTTGTCAAGATCACTTGCGGCCACTCCAAACCACTCTCGAATAGCTCGCGATATCTTCTCTCACTTGCTTGTGTTGGTGCAAGATCATTTAGTCGTACACAAACCATCATTCACACCATTCGAAAATGAAAAGACAGATGTAGAGAATGTGAATTTAGAATAGTAAACCATTTGAGAGAGGGGGAGAGTTTATCAAGCTCAAGCGGAAAGTCAACTTTGGTTTTGGCAATTCCTGTGATTTTGTGCAAAGAGAGAAAGAGATGACGGTAATGAGTGTGAATATGAATTTGCTTCACTTGCTCCAACCGGCAACCAGAACCAAGAGCGGGAAATTGACAAAACGAAGGAGGAAGAGAGATTAAGTGAGTGAATCACAAACAATTAGACCTTGCAGTGGCTTCGGAAATGGTACACTCGACGAGTTCAATTGAACTTGCCACTGGTACCATTGCAATGCAGATGGCAAGCTCTCGAGGACAGACATGGTATCGCGATCGCGCCACCCGATCCGGTGATCGCTGTCACGTCAAGCTGCAATTAATCACGGGGCAGACAAACAAAGACAAATTAGCTTCCACGCTAACTCTCATCTTGCTATCGAGCCGAATCGCTTCGTTGGTTCATTTACTAATTCACTCCTCTTTCCCAGACACACTAATGCTCAAAATTTTTATTTTTAAATTCCTTTGCAATTTAAAAGTTGTGTTCTGGGAATTGCCCAAGAGTAAACTTCTAAGAACGACTTGAAGATTATTCTAACGAACAGTTAATAAATTAAAATAAAAAAACGTGCAAATAGACAAGATGCCACCTCTTCTCTCCCTCTCTAACCCTCTTTGTTGTTACAAATACAATTGCTCACGCATTAACAATTCAAATTGATCACCCTGCTGCGAGACTGGTTGTCCTTTTCGTCACTATCTACCACATTTAGGTATACTCTAATTTGATTAAACAATATTATAAAAGTTATTTTAAGGATATGTCCTTGGATTGAACATACGCAAATTTCTTGAGTTTCTTAACACAAATTGAATTCAAGAAAAAACTGGTCCAAGTGTTTATTTGCTGCAATCACTGTTGTAAATGTGAACTCTTTAAAGCGCATAACAATTCCTCGGCAATTCGCGAGTTGATCAAATCATCGTAAATGTGATGCGAAATTTTCTCCAAAAGCAACTGCGTGGAAGCATGAGGACTTTCGCCAAAACAGTTTGGGTCAGTCACCTAGTAGCCAAAGACGGGGAAAGTATAAAAAACAAATTAATTGTGATCAGTGATTCGATCGAGCGTAGGCAATACCAATGATTTGAGCCAGAAGAGTATGTTGGGCGGCAGGAAGGATACCTCATCAAGAGTGGTGAATCGAGCCAAGAGGATGTGAAGCATGCGTTGCCCAGCGATCACCAGCAACTTCCGACTGAGACTCTTCACATCCGACACCGTGCTCATCAGCTAGTAGTACAAACAATAGATGTGAGATTGGCACACTTGGTGTTTGACGTAGTTGGGCCTCACCTCGTCCGCCAGTGGGTCGCACCCGTACAGAAAGAGATCACAGACATAGCATTGCCGTATGTGGTCCAAATTGAGATTCCACTCGCGTGCCAGCTGTAGCACCTTATTGAACCATTTGTTTGCAGTTCGGTAATATTCACGCGCACCTTCCCGGTCTTTTTCTATCCCACCACCACCAACAAAGCTCATTAGATTAATGGTTTTCACCAACGAGATGACTACAGATCAACATACCGTCTCGATACACTGGTAGAGTTTGTACAATGGCAGAGATGGTGAGTGATAGAAATTTTTCGCGTGATTCTATCAACACGGGATCGGATGGAATGCTGTCTGAATCGAGAAACGAGTAGAGGTCTTTAAAGAAATATGCCCGTACCGAAGAAGGAAAAAGTGACATAGGTCGAACTGACCGCAGACAAAAGTAGACCACAAACTGTAAGCACACTGCCAAGTGATGATACTCAAATAATAACGCGAGATTAGGCGCTTTTTGATGAATCGCCATCAAGGCCAAGGGTGTGTTGGACGAACCCAACTCGACAGTCTGTGCATTGCCTTGACCCAGTGGTGAAGAGTGTGTCCAACTGGTCTCCTGTGCATGATCTTCGTCTCCGGCGTAATGAGTACCCATTTGTGAAGAAGCATTGAAACCACACCACCAGTCATCCACAATGTAAAGTGGCAAAGGCTCAGTCTCTGAAGAAAAACTAGTTTGAACCATAAAATCAAGCAAGTCACAGCAGAACGACACAAATTGCTCCAAGTTATTCTCATCTAATACGCAGAAAGATTAATTAGTCAAGTGCCAAATTGTGCAAACGATGATCAATACCCATGCCAAGTTCTTTGCGGCTAATGCGATCCTTGGGTTTCTTTCCCATTTTCTCGATTAGATTGCACAACACTTCGAATCTCTTCAAAATGAAGAGTCTCCAACCCATTGCGGCCACATTGTGCTTAAGCACCGAACTCGAAACTTTCTCTAAATACCTCAAGGCTCGGGGCAATTCTCCCATCATGATCAATGGTTGATGATGCCACTGGAGTAAAATCTCCCAGGCACAGTTGATGAGCAAAATGTCCGATTCGAGGCAGTTAGGGAAACATCGGCGAACGTGATCGAGAATCTCCATCAACGTCGACCTCTCGCTTAGTGCAGTCATTTCCGCCTCGGCACTAGAGCTGCTCTCCACAGTACTGTCATCATGGGCAACAAATAATTCGGTTATTGAAACGGGTCATTTGGGGGTAGGACATTGATTGGTAACCTTTGCAGTGACGAAGTGTTGCCTTGGTCCTCGTTGAGCAAAGTGGCGTCCATTGCCGGCGAGCACACAAGCAGATCCGGCTCGATGCGGTGTTGAATAGCCCAGCGGGCCACTATCTCCGAAACAATGCCCGGACCGGATGTGAGCATAAACGAGAGTGAGATAGCACTGAGCTGGCTCGACTTGGCCAACGTGTCCTCGTTCTCAATCTCAGTACCCAAGGTACAGCAGTTAGATTTAAGAAGCATATCGAGAAGGAAGAGATCCTCAAGCTGTTTGATCAGCAAGCTGAGGTTCTCTTTGTCGAGGTGTAAGGTCTCCCACTCGTTGTCAGCGGAATGCACCGAATTTGTGGACATCACTTCGGCCTTGGCACTGACTTCTTTGTTCGTTTCGGGCTCGGAACCACTGCCCAGCTCACACAGGTCTTTGCCGATAAGCCTCAGTTTGTTGATAAGGGCTTTGATCATGTGTACTGAAACAAAGGCCGAAGTAATGTTCTGGGACTTATAGATCAGGGTGATAATGTCTGCCCAGCTGGGTGCCAGTTGGCTGTCGTCGAAGCCTTCAAGATTTCCATCACTGTTCTCCTCTCTCGCATGGCCATCGTTGATCACGTTGACTATTTTGAAAAGAGCTGATGAAAAGGTCTCCCAGCAGGGCCAGTATTGAGAAGAGGGAGAATGCAGCCAAGCGGTGAAAAGCAACAACAGTAAGTTGGATGGAAAAACACAGACTTCGCTCAGCAGGCGCTCGAGATTGGTCGTATCACCGCAAAAAGTAGCATTGAATAAGAATGAAGCCAGTAGATTCAGCTCGATGTAGTTGCCATCGCCGTTCATCAAAATGATCTCTATTGGAAGATGTTGGTAGATTTCAACATTGTTCCGCTTGACCAGGTGGTTATAGTAGAGTGTGAAGTGAGATAGCATCTCGATGATCGATAGATCAAAGTTGACTTGGTCCTTGCCACTGCTCGACCTTGACTTGAGTACTGACTGGCGAAAAGCGAGGAGTGAGAGGATGCGCGCCACATCGTTGCCAGACCATCCACCGAGTTGATCGATCAATTGGTGAATGTCCGGTGGGTTCTCACTTTCCGTCTCCAGCTCTGCCATCTGCCGCGCTAAATCACAAATGCTACTCTTGATTTGCAGATAGAACTGACAGAGTTGAATAATCCGTGCACACATCTGACCAACAAGTTTATTTTCAAAGTCAAGCTCGTCCTTCTCGGCCAACCTGAGAAGTTCGTCGAGAATGACTTGAGTACAATGGTGAATAAACCGAGCATCATTGGAAGACTTGATCAACTCGAGGCACTCTCGCCGAATCTCCGCAGTTTTAAGCATCAACACTAATACACTCACTTCTTGATAGTACTTCTCTTGTTTCTCGCCCTCTAGATTTTCGTTATGCTTCTTTAACAACATTTTTAGATCTTTTAAAATATGAATATCACGTGTTTTACGACTGTTTCTGTAAGATTAATAAAATGAAAAACAAAAATAAATTTATTAAATAGTAATAAAGAGTGCTAAAACTTACCGGTCTGTGAGAGCACACAAGAAAGGCACATTAATATGGAGCACTTCGTCGGTCTCAAAATTAAAGAGAAAACACCGAGAATTCGTGAAAATTTGATTAAACTCATGCTGTGGCATAGTATGCTTAATGTTTTCCAAAATAAGGAAGTTGAGCCCACACATGGTGTGCTCAGTGTAGAGCAATCGACAGTTCTTGCCCACGTTGAAAGCCGTGACTCGTGGTCCATTTTGCGCACACCAAACTTCGAGGATTCCTCGTTTAGGCGCGTAAATCACAAGAAAGTGTGCCTTCTTGGAAGATTCTTTTGAGCCAGCCGAGTTATCCTCAACCACCACCCAACCCACTTCAGCCCGTCGGTAACCTTTCCAGATGCGCACAGCAATCTGGTTTTGTGTGTCAAAGAGAATGACACGTCCAAAGTCATCCACCACGGCAGCCAAACGGCGATTAGGCGATAGTACAATTTTGAAACCAAGCCTCTCGTCAAACATAGCTAAACTACAAGGCACACTGGTAGCAGGCTTGATACGCTCACGTGGATCGATCTCCTTCTGTTTGGCTTGACTGAAGAATGAAAATACATTCTTGACCTTATTGAACAATGCTTGGGACAGTTCGTCGATGATAGTGTGAGTGGTTCCCTGAGGTGGGTATAATCAATTAAAGACATTCGCCAAATAATTAATGATAATACCTCTTGTGCACGATGAAATCCTATGTAAGGGTTGGTGCCAGTGGTTAAGAATAGATTGGCAGTATCGTTGATCAGTGGTTTGCCATCAATCGAGTGCGAGACCAAAGCATCAAAATCGTTTCGAACAAACGAGCATACGTTGACACAATCATAAATTTTGCCATCGGATGGTGTTTCAAAACTCCATTTTTTAAAGGTGAAAGGAGTGTGGTCCTCTGATGGAGACTCTTGCAAGAAGCTGCTTTCCAAACCACTGGACCGTGCCAGTTGCTGACGACACATTCGCAGGGTTTGGTAAAGAGCAAAGCCATCGATTTGAATCACAGCGGTCGGGTAAACAATCACAATCTCATCTAACTGTTCGGCGAGCAGAGAGTTAGCGGAATAGGTGCGACATTTTATGTCAAGCACTGGTTCATCGTGGAAAAGATGAGACATTAACAACTTGCCATTCTCAGCATAAATTCGGAAATAACCCGAAGAAAAACCGCCGACAATCGCGGTCCAATCTCGATGATTAACTCCAGATCGTTGCTGAGATACAAATGGCAACAGAGCTATACCAGTCAATTCTTCATCAGTCTCAAGTCCTGTAACAAGATTTGGTTAATCAATCAATCCACTAACATAACCAAGTAAAAACCTTGTAGTGAAGTGGTGTAAGCTGGCACAAACACACCATCAGCATCGTCTCCGCTGTGTTTCAAATGGAAAATCGACAGATTCTTCTCTTTGCCAATCACGAGTACATCAGTGAAAGGTGAGAGTGCAATCTTGCAATCAGCAAGCCAGAGATGTTTCTTACTGGCAGACTCATCTTCAAGTACCAATTCGTTGGTGTCCCAATTCCACCGATTGTCCCAGTCATCATCAGTCAACAACTCTTGTTTGGTTTTGCTCTCTGGTACCAGGGATACTTTGATTTCATCCAACTGATTCACCGTACCAAACCTACGAATAGTGGCAGACATGCTTCTTGATCGTCTTTCTCTCTTTGCTTTGTTGAAGCTAAAATATCATAATTAAAAACTTCATAATAATAATTTCTATAATAATTGATAATTTGATGACGAAATCAAAACCAAAACATCATGTCATGTCGACGCACGCAGCAAGTAAACATTCTCTCAAGTGAGTACAAATAGTCGCATTGAGTGCTATTGACACTTCTGTCAGCTGATGAGCGCGTGAGTTGAATTTATTGATCTCGCTTTTGTCGTTTCAAGCGTGTTTTAGTTGTACATTGAATACTTTCAGGTATTTCTCCAGCTTGTATTTAATGAATTACTGACCCTCTTGATGTTACTTTCAGAATGAATACGGACGAAGTATATAACGTGTTAGATCTTCTGAAGAAAAGTGAAGTTCTAGGAGAGACGGTGTTGCGTGATCGTTCTGAGATAGTGCAACTTGATCGAATTAGGCAGAAGAACCGAGAAGCACTGAGTGCACTTAAGCATCGAGCCGAAGAGGACAATGTCTATCTCTGTTCAGGCAACATGTTTATCAAGTACCGAATTAAAACAGCTCGCAAACTAATCAATAACGACCAGAAAAATGTCAACGAACACATCGAGGAGTTGCGCGGAAAGATCAAGAAAAATGTGGAGAAAATACAGGAGATGGAGGGCAAAGGTGAAGCGTTCCAAAAATTCAACCTTAACCCACTTACTCAAGACGAAATGAAGGGTTTCAATGTGGTGCTTAACTCGATCAAAAAGCTCGATTTAGAAAATTAAGGTTTTTATTTTTATTTAAATTTTTTAATTTTAAAAATTAATTAAAAATTTTTAAAATTGAAAATTGGTTAATTATAGAGATCAACAATGGTCATCACACTGAAGTGCTAAATGATAAGGCATGACATTTTGATGCGATTGCTGACGAAGAGTGACTGGTTGCTATCGTGGATGCCACTCTCGTAGTGGAGATGGTTGTGGTGATGCTGGTTGTGATGGTGGTTGGTAAGTGGGAACAGAGCACGCTGGGTGGAGTCGGGCAAAACGCGATCATCACTTAATGAGTCCACCGCCCCGTTGCCATTGGTCACCTCGGTGACCCGAACACGTTCTTTGCGACTGCTCAACCAGTACGTCTTCATCATACCCTTGCCTTTGAGTCGCACCGTGCCACGCTCCCGGATGTCCCACTCATTGAGATCGAGCAACTTCTGGGTCACCTCACTTATTTGCACCTTCATCTTCACACTGGACGTTTCCATGCGACTCGAAGTGTTTACTGTGTCACCAAAGAGACAGTATCTAAACAGACAAACCACAACGATGTTACCACTTGGTTAGCACACTTCAGGCAAATCAAACTCACCTCGGCATTTTTTGTCCTACAATTCCACCCACCACCGGACCTGTTTTGTCATCAATATATATATATTAAATGACCATCATTTCTAATTGTGGTAAGTAGAGTTTAACCTGTATGGATGCCAATGCGAATCTTAAGGTGACGACCACGCGAGGGATCTTTGATGTGATACACCGATTCGATCATGTCCATCGCCATTTGACAGATCTTGCGTGCGTGACAGTAGCTGCTTTCCTCTTGGTGGACGGGCAACCCACCAGCCACCATGTAGGCATCACCAATTGTCTCCACCTGTGGACGTTGCGTGATTGGGTGATTAATCTCTTCAAATAGTGATCAATACCTTGTAGATGTTGTGCTTCTCGGTAAGCTGATCGAATCGTGTATAGGTCTCGTTGAGCATGTTCACCACCTGCATTGGGGCTATCTTGCTGCATATCTCGGTGAAGTTGATGATATCCGAGAAGAGGATGGTGACCGAGGGAAAGTACTGTGGTTAAAAGGGCAAATATCTTAATCAATCCAGTGACATGGCGAAATCAATGCCAACCTGACATGTCTCGATATTCTTCTCGCCCACTCGCAATTTATCAGCAATCTTCTTTGGAATGTATAAATTGAAAGAGAGAAAAAAGAGATATAAAAGTAAAGCAAGGAATTTTTTAATTTAAAATTGTACAAGATACAAAAGGTACAAGAAAAATTTAATAATAAAAAAGTATCCATGTTACTTATCATTTGATACAAGAGCTCGTCAGAGCGGCGTCTTTCCTCGTCAAGTTTCTTGATGGTGATCTCGAGCTGACGACTCTTGTGCAACTCCTGGTCGAGGGCGAGCTTTAACTCGGCGCTTTGTTGATGTCCCGCCAGAACCTGCAATTCATCTTGTTTGGTTAGTCATTGGAACGGGTTTGCTTCACCCTTCACACCGACCATGTCTCGAGAGAAATCATGCATGCTGAGGTCGTTCAGATAGAGACCGGTCTTGATGAGTGTGTTGAGACTGGGCACACTGGTGAAATAAGATAAGTTATTCGTGAGTTGAGATGAGATGCACTCGAGTTGCACTTGAAATGTACTCTCAGTGAAAGTGTGAACGCACTCAATTGGAATTAAATTTGACTTGAATCGGCTTACTTACTAAGGAGCACCCAGAAAAGCAATGCATTTCCAGCTGTCAAAGTAGATCATCTGTCCTTTGAGTTTAAGGAAGGCGGCTTCGTCTTTAGTGATGGAATCGCAACTACATCTCACAGTAACGTCGTCGGACTTGTTGCACGTTTCGTCCGATTCGTGGCACTGGTGACATGTGTAACCCGCACTCGGTACAAACTCACTCTCAGTACTCGTGTAGTTGCGCAACTCACAGATGATCCTTCGACTTTTGTTCTGACTCTTAAGCAAAATAGCCATTTGCAGCTCGAAAGTGGCATTGGTGTGCCGTAAAATCTAAATTATTCCACATTGCTTAATTTGTAATTTCGTTTTTAGTTATTACTTACCGAATCCCAAGCGAACTCAATTTTAGGCTTAATTAACGAAAATACTTTACTGATATTTTGGCTAATGATGTTGGGACAGACTACCTAGAAATTGGAGATATGTAATTCAAACTTTTAGTGGGGTGCGTTTACTTTTAAACAGTTTCCAGTTTGGCAAATCTTCATTGTCGAATCGTAGATGATGCTGAATGGAAAGATGTCGAGAAAGAACTCGAGTGTGATGGGTGAGAGTGGAGAGCTGACCTCGAGGCTGACAGTTGACACCGAGGTGGGAAAGTTGGCTGACAACGAAGAGGTTGGAGGTGAGAGTGACGGTGATGGAGATCGGGTTGGAATCGAATTGACCGAGAAAGCGTGTCGACCCGGTGGCCCGAAAGGACACTGCCCCGAGCCTAACAGTGACGAGGTGAGAGAGAGTCGAGAGAGACGCGACGGTGCCGGTTGCAGATCACTCAACGAGTTGCGATGTCGTTCCAGGTAGACTCGGTTGTCGAAACGCAACTGAAGAATGAAGTGGTACTCATTGATCTCTTGGTTCTCGCTCAACAACTCGATCTCCACGTCGGTCGAGTAGAACACCTTGGCCACCTTGATGATCTGGCCAACCGTGTACCAGAGGAGAAAGTTGCGCTTTGTGTGGCAGTACAAGTGTTAGGTTAATGGGGAACAGAATGGGATAAAAGTTGTATTTTTTTAATACCTTCGTGCGGTAGTGTAGACGCAAACCAAATTCATTTTCGTTATCGCAAAAGTAGGAAGGTGGACGGAGTCGCGGGTAGCTTATTCGCAGATACTCGTGTAGATCGTCCAGGCTGTTGAGAAAATCGCTGAACTCCCGACCTATCAGCAAATTCAATTTGATACATATTTTATTATATTTTGGTTATATAATCAAAATATACAGTTTAATCATACCCATAGATATTGTAATATGATATGTTTACTGGATTCCCACAGTGGTTGCTTTTCATGACAAATATTCAAAAGTTGCGAATGCGTTATGTAAGCCTCAACCCACTCGTCTTTCCCCTGAACAGTGCGCTTCACTGTCAGTGTGTTCAATTTACATATATAAGTTCAAAAATTTAAACTTTATCTAATCTTTAGATAATAATATGAATGTTATTCATCAATAATATATATAACCATACAATAGGTAATGGTAACTTTCTATTTAATTCTAAATGAATTTTCACAACACAATAGACTACAAAGTGGGACATAGTAAGTTCATAAAAAAAGATAAAAGTATAATTGGAAAGCGGAATGCGCTACCGAATGGATGAGAGGGAGAGAGATAAAGAGAGAGAGAGAGAGAGAATTCGAAGAGCAATCGAGGCCCCCAATGCAGTGTGTCAGATATTGATGGCGTTCAATGGAAAGTCCCAAGAAGCGCATCGCTACTGATGACACATTGAATCGGACACTTATTAATGCACGCTCCGAAATTCGATAGTGCCGATGGCTCAGTCCCTCGCTCTTTTTCTCTTTGCCACTCTTTTTGGGTCCCTAATTGTCATCTGGCGGCTTGATGTGCTCTGTTGCATGATTGCAGCAGGCGCACGTCGAATTAGCCTGCACAGTCGCAACATTCCTACCACCACAGTGCCATCCATTTTGACTGAGGCTAATTTAATAGAAAAGGCATAGCACTGGCAGAGAGTGAAGGAAAAGGGGGGACTCGATCATTTGAGGGGAAGTGCTTGGTCTCGAAAAGACTGGAAAGTATCGCACAGCCTTCGTTGGTGTTGTTGTTGTTGTTATAACTTTCACGATGAGATAAATAGATAGAACGCGTGCGTGGTGTCTTGAAAGTGGCTTTATTGCATTAAGTCGCAATTTGTCATAGAAATCTGCCAGTCTGGAATAGCGAGAGAGAGAGAGAGAGAATTCTGCTCCGCACTCTGCCTATTATGACCAAACAAT
>DVQH01000566.1:0-21612 GCA_018231625.1 Papilio phestus | reverse complement strand
TGTACCTTAACGACAATGACCACTGACTTTTCATGAGTTTGAGGGCAGACTGTATCACATTCCTCAGTAAAAATGGAGTGTTAATAAAAGCATATGAAATTTCCCAAATAACCATATGCATATGTTGGACTACAAACAAATGATAGAGGAAAGAAAAAGTAGCGGCATTTCTTTGAGTGCAATCATGTGTTTTGCCTTCAATCTTATCAGATCACGTATGTATTGTTGGTATGATTAGAATGTGTTTGCCTGTCATAGGTCACTGCCAGTGGTGGAGCATCGGCAAAGTACAAAGTGTATCATCGGATGTAGCAGGTTGGAGGCACGCATCGAGCAGACGAGCAAGCACGCGCGAGCCACTCAACTTATAATAACTTGGGCCAGAATCGTGCCTCGTTGTGGGGCTGTGGCCGCCTCTGTCACATTGCAACAATACTCTCTCTCTCTCTCTTTCTCTAAGCTTCGTTGTCTGCTAGAAAAAGGCGCAGTTCATGTGGTAAAAGCAAAGCATTCTGTTACAAGACTGACCGTTGATAGGTGGAACCTCTTTCAAACAGATATCGAGCTTTAATGGACACTGAGGACCACTACCACGCGCTCCGAGTGGTACCTCTGTGGTAGTTGCACTAGCGGCCAGTGGGCAAGTGAGACAAAGCCACTCTCACAGGGAGTGATTGTTGCCGCTGCGAGCTAGCAATTCGTGCACAGAATTGGGCTCGGGTCAAAGGATGCGGCCGTGAGTAGTGGCGGTGGAGGAGAGAGTGAGTGAGAAAGAGAGCGACTAGCCCATTAGAAGAGTGGCCCAGTGCACTGGTCTCGCCCACCTCGAATCGAGCAGTGAGCGAACCACTCGGGCCGTGCCTGGTCTCACCCGGATACGGTATTGTCTATCGGTGTGGCATTCTGTGTTAGAGGGACCCAGAAGCGAGGAGGGAGCACCGAACTGGCCAGCACCACCACTGCTCTTCATTACTCATCGGTTGGGCGCGCGACCGGCGGACAGCGCCCTACATTCGCGCTCGTTTGTTTATTTCCTCTACTCATTCAGGCAGTGGTCTGGCTATATTCGCCTTCCCTCTCTTGTCTAACCTCCTCTGTGCGTCGAGAATGAACCTTTGAGTATGAGCTCAACTGCTTCACGGCATCGACACTCAAGTCCATCACTTTTGGCGCCTTCTCGTCTTTCCATTTGGCTCGTATCCGCTTCTTGATCCTATCGCTTCCTTTACGTCGGTTCTCATGGTGTGTTTAGTCATCGTTCAGTCATCAAGCACAGAGTTGGTTTGAACCTACTTTGTTGCTACGCTTCTGCCACTTTGTATTAGTCAAGCACTCTTTCACCGCCATTCTGCAATCCAAATGTTTTTAATATTTACCTGATTATTAAAACTTCTTGGAACACGGTTGTCAGTGTAAGATACATTTCAAAATCTTTTATTTTATATATCAAAATAATCAAGAAAAATGTTTTAATTCCTGCAAGTATTCGATTTGTATTATTTAATTCTAAACAAATATTGTTCTGCCAAAATGAGGTGAGTGAATAGAGTTTTAAAATTGTTAACATCTTAAACAACAATTGTAATTCTAGTACCAATACCGAAACGTCAATTGCTTCTGCCCGTGCCTCGGTGATGATCTATGATGATAATAGTAAGAAATGGATCTCAAGTGGAACTTCGAGTGGTCTTTCCAGAGTTCATATTTATCACAATGTGCAGAATAACACATTCCGGGTAGTTGGTAGAAAACTACAAGACCACGAGGTTTGAAAAAACTTGCCATTTATTTACAATTTAAAATTTAATATATATTTTAATATTACTAGGTGGTTATCAATTGTGCTATATTAAAGAATCTCAAATATAATCAGGCAACGCCTATCTTCCATCAATGGCGAGAGAACCGACAAGTTTATGGTCTCAATTTTAGTAGCAAAGAAGAAGCGGATGCATTTGCTCATACAATGATGAAAGTGATTGATTTGCTAAATCAAAACACATATGGAACATCAAAAGTTATTCAACAACAACAGCCTGCGATGCCGGCAGCGCAACCTGTTTATGGCCACATTGGTCCTCCCGAAGAATATGGCGAAATTCGACAGAATGGATGGCATAACTCGAATAGTATTGCAGCCAATAATCATATTAACATGGAGTCAAGCAATGGGATTCATGCAAGCAACATGCCAATGATGCACCAGCAGCACCCGATGATGCCTCCCGAGCACCACATGAACCATGCTGCACCAGGTCCAAACCATACTCAGATGATGACACAGCAAATGGTCAACGTGAGCCAACCACAACCTACCTACATGAGCAACGCTCACTTGATGCTTCGCAATACGGTTCCCAGTTCGGGTGCATCCGGTTCACTAGTGCAGATGGCTGCAGGGATGTGTCAAACGGCACAGCCCATTCCACCACCTCCCCCTCCACCAGGTGCTAATTGCAACCAAGCAATGATGGGCAACATGAACGGTAATGGCAGTGTGAACGGCAATGGGTCTGGTCCGATGGCAGCCCCGCCACCGCCTCCACCACCACCGCCGCCCTCTGTACCAAACACCAACAACGCTCCTCGTCTATCTTCCAACAACCTTGCTCAATCCCAATCTCCAGTGGTGAATTCAACGCCACCTCCAGCACCTCAGACCAATGGTCCCACCAGTTTAGCAACTGCGATTGCTAATGCCAAGCTCAAACGAGCCACCTCGATTAAAGAGGAGAACGACAGCTCTTCTTCCTCAAGCACCTCAACTATACGAAGTGCTGCGCCTGGAAACCTCATGGATGAAATGGCCAAGACATTGGCGCGGCGCAGGGCTCAAGCGGAAAGTCAGAATCAGACAAATGACAACGAAGTTCGAGCCAAAGAAAAGCCCGCACTTGTGAACGGATACAGTCCCTCGAAGGATGATTCCACTAAGGAGAGGTTTGAGTATAGTTTTGCTGAATCTACTCTATGTGCTAATTGACCTAATTATAGGCGAAACGCAACTGGTGAGGATTCCAAAGTCAATGGCGTGAGCGACAGTGATATGGATAGGTTAAAACAGGAAATCATGACTGACATCCGCAAAGAACTACAAAAGTTAAAACTTGAAATCATCGATGGTTAGTATTTCATTTCCGTACGTTTGCTTTTTGCAATTAATTGTCTATTTTTCTCTAGCTATTAAGATGGAATTGAATAGACGCTAACCGATTAATCTGACATTTTATTTTTTTTCAATATTTTATTTTGTATTTTATTTGTGATTTTCTACTACTCATCAGATTTCTTCAATATTAATATATTTTTTGGAAAATCAAAACTTTATTTGCAACTTTTCCTGTTAAGTGCCACTAAACTTTTCTCTTACGAATGACACTGTACCTCGCTTGTGAGAAAATTTCACTAGTAGGATTTTTACATTACAAAAAGATCTCCAGTACAATTAATTCTAGGAAATGTTTTCCACTTATCTTGGTTGAACTAAAAAGACTAAAGTATTACCAAACCTGATTTTTTCTTTCAATTTAACAACCTAGAGTGATATATAATAATTTTGGCATATATTATAGAATATTTTTTATGTAAATTGTTTTATATTTGTATTTATTCTTGTAATATTTTATTTATTTATTATTTATTAGTAAGTTTGTATAAAAACCAATTTGCTCACACTCTTTCAGTATGCGACTGAATTTTGTACCATTTTTTTTTATGTTTTTTATTTACCAATTACTAATTATGTAATACCAACAACAAACTGAACATGTATTACCATCAGACCATTTCTTACGACAAAACTACAAGTATTACGTTTTGTAACACCTTTTTCTCTCCATAAACCATTTAATAAAATAATATGTATTTTATATGATGACGGATGAAAATATAAAGTGGTATACAGTTTAGTTAATAGTTGAGATAATCTTGTAGTTGGCTAGGGATAATTGCATAGGCCAAGCTGTGAAGTGCAGTGCAAACTAGCCAGGTAAGAGTGATCAACACCAAAGCGTGTAGCCGATTCATCCGGAGGTTGTGTCCGATGGTAGCTGCACATTGCGTTGCAGACACAAAGCAAAAGAAGTGAATCATCAAATCAAGGATTGGCTTCAATTCGCCTGCATACAAGTTAGACGGGATAAGAAAAAGCTTGCCATAGGAACAAATAATCATTGCACAAGTACTCTCCCACAAAGTTGGTTTCTCCGGCATTTCCCTGTTCTTAGTCCTGTACATTGCGAACAGTTTAAAACTAATGTAGAACACCAAGTTGAACAACACATTTTCGGTAAATACACAAAAAACGTGGTAATAGAAGCTCACTTCAAGGTGAAAATATGTGTGAGTAACCACCGGAAATTGATCGGTTTGTTTGTCACACGAAAAGTTCACTCCATTGATACTACTCCAACGCTGGAATGCTTCACAGAAGAAGATGATGAGAGCCATCTTCATCACACTCTTCGTGTTGCATTGTTTGCAATTGAGCAAGATATGTCGGAAGAAACTTTGTCTCTGAAGAATGGCATCGAGGTAAAGAATGTTAGTGTCCAGTTGCACGTATTCATCCACCAGCTGGTGACATTGTTCACACTTGCTTAAACGTGGTGTCATCGTGCACTTATTGCTCATATTGGACATGAGTGCTGCGCTAGTGGAAGGCGAGCGGCTGTGATGCCTCACCATGTTCCCGTAGATCTTGTATATATCCCGATTCGGGTGGCCACAATTCACGCACATGTACGGGCCTTGGGCAAACAATTCAAACATTTTCTACTACAACTTTATTTCAATTTTTACGGGACTACAATAAATCCTAATTGAACAAGCGTCGCTTGATTCGATTCATCCAGCCAGATTCGTAGTGATTATTCAAATCGTTGAGAAATTGAGTGGAAGTGGCGCGATGAAGAGCTTCGATGGAGAGTCCAGTGGCAGTTGAGTGCTCACTCATAGAGTTACCGACAAGTTTCTGGTTGGCATTGCTGGTAATCCTCTCGAGAGCAGCTATCTCTTTGCTCAGCTGTTGTGCTTGCTCTCCATCGATTGTGGTCAACTCGCCTTGAGGAAAAAGTACTTGGGCACGAGCACGGATGCGAGTAGCCAAATCTCGGCCCTCCTTGCTAGGATCGAGGGGCCAACGAGCGATCACCTGCAGATATCGCTGGTATAGGGCACGACCTGAAGCCATCGAGTTGCTCGAGTTGTTAGCGCACACATGGCAAACATGCCATCGTGCGCATCTTTTTACACCGTGCCAGTGTCGGTGCACTGTATGAAACGGTGTGGAGTGCTGTGTCAACAACCACTGCTTCAACTTCGATATCAACCCCGTGTACTCCTGGTCAATCTATTCGAATTGTTTTTTTCATTTAATATTCTTTTTAAACATTTATCCAAACAGTAAATATATACAATATATATAAGTAAAAATTATTTTATTTTGTTTATCATTTATTTTTAGCATATATTCTGAAAAAATGAAGTAAATGGGAACAAGTCAAGTAAAAAATTGTCTTTTAATGCGATCTAGATTTTATGACCCGCCAAAACAAGTTAAAGTAGCTCCCAGTTCTCAATAGATGTATATTACATTTGTTCTACACACTCACCCTACATAAAATTGATTTCTAGTCCGAATGCTGTGTGTGTGTGTATCGATTCTCAATGACGAGAAGACATTGAGCGAAGTAAATGAGCAACGCTTGACTTGCTAGGTATGAGATACTACCGGTGCAGTGATGGCCGTGCGGTCGGTCATGGCTATGAGCATATAATTAAAGAAGAAGATGGGCTTCAAGCCAATCGGAGATGCAACTGACTGCAGGTAGCCGTTGAGAGCCTAACACTTGTGTCCCAAAGAAGCAGTGCATTGCTAGTTATTAATATATATTGGTGATGGCTTGGCAGCTAATACCTAAAACTTCTCGCACCACAAAGTGCCAAAAACTCAGGTTAGATAATGAAGAGATTGGTGTCGTTAGTAGTGTTACTGCTTTTGGTAAGGGTGTGAGTGACTAGTGTTGGGTTGGCCGGTGGGTCGGTGAGGACGAGTGAGACCACGGGAGGCTCGGCTCGATGGATGGCGCAAGCACTAAAGCAGTGAAGCAGTCGGCAGTCGTCCATGCCCGTCGCGTCTACCACCACGACTCACTGCTTCACAATGGACAGCCTTCCTCAAGAATGAACAAAATCACTGCATCTCGCTCACTGCGCGGTCAGTGATGCTGTAACCGAGTGTGAAACTCAGTCACTGTCGGTGTTTGCAAAAAAAGTTCGTTCTAGCTTCAGTGTCAGTGGATGGTCATATACTTCGTCTTGGTGGTCCGCTCGTGCACGGAACTGAGCCGACCGACCGGCCCTCCAATTGAGCAATGCCATTCAAAGTGGTCGATGGCAGTGATCAGTGACCCATCGCTGTGTGTGTTCGCGGCCACCGGTGCCTTGCCGCTTCCTATGGTCAACTATCGTCTTCCCTACATTCGCCCTCATCACTGAACATCGATCACTTTGATCAACTTTGGTGCTGGCTATGGGTGATTGATCCCCATAATTTCACTCCTCACCCCGTCAACCTACTACGTCAAGTAAGCCTTTGACGAGCTAATTTTGCATTTCATTCAAATGATTCCATTTAATACGGTAATAATTTAGATACACTTTAAATTGTTTCTGTCTTTATAAGTGATAAGTTTGAAGTTTGTTGCTCTAGATGCTTTGTCGACAACTTGTCTCAGTTGATGCCTTGCTTATGGCTTGTTTTGCATATTTTAATTGTTTTGTTTGCATTCTGACAGTTATGAAGTCACGCACCAGGCAGGCAACACAATCGTCACTTGTGGCACGCTGTCTGGCTCGCGTAATCCAATTTGATGTGTTTTTGATTGCGATATAAATTTAGAATCTGCCAAGGCACGCTAGCTGCTCTAGCCAAGTCAATGAATTAGTGTTGTGTTGGTGGTGTTGCACCCTCACTTAGGGTCAACTCATTGACCAAACTGAGAGCAACCCTCTCACTGTGCCGCTTGCAGTGTGCGATTCTCAATTAGCCATAGTGTTTGCATACTCTCCCTATCTCACTTGCTGAGACTGGGCGTCGATTCTCAAGAGTGCTAGTGGGAGAGGTCAATGCGAGCAGTCACTATTGCACTGATGATAGATAGCTTTTGGTCAAGTGTCAATTATAATTAGGTTTGGCTGCTGGCGGGACTAACACAGTGAGCTGCCAACAGACAAACCCTTCACACGTCTAACCACTGGCTGCGGGCCATTTCACTACTGAGCTCATTGCTCGATTCTACCTCCTGACCGGCTTCTGTGCTTTGCTGTGATCGCTAATGATATGATTAGTTCATTTCTACCCGTTTACCGCCACCACCGCTCCAACACATTGCAATTATAATTGAATAATTTTCGATGCTTGCACATCGGTTAAATTAAAAAGGTGGACAAATTTACCCTTAGGACTGATTTGTACTGTGTTCTATCGAACAAAATCTGTTATTCGGTACCAGGCATTTATCTGATACTCTTCAGTGATTTTGTTGGCATGCACTGGCATGCATAATTAAGCTAAATCTTCACTCATCGCTTGTCATCTTGGCAACGAACCCATAGCAGGCTTTTTTGCTGTCATTAATTGCTGTTGTAGATCTCGGCTGACATCTGCCAGGTGGAAGTGGTTGGCGTGGGACAAGAGAGCAACACGTGCTACTGCACTTTGCTTCATGCTCAATTGAGAAGTCTTTATCCCCACCAAGGCTAGCTCTACAAGCGGCAAGGTTAATACAAGGCCACTTGGTGACCCGGGGTGTCGATGAGACCGTTGGATTACTGCTATCTTCATCGGCCACCTGCAATTAAACCAAATTTTATTACTGTTTGTTTTCGATTAGGTCTCCGCATTGAGTCATCTGAAACCATCTGCGCATGATTGTTGGCTCGTAGTCATTTTTTGTTTTTTTTCAAAAGTCATTTGCACATTGAAATATTTATATTGAAGTACGGTGTGAGTTGGCACTAGTAACCACAAGAGGGTGAGTCCGCTTGACTAGGGCGGTGGCGAGGTGAGAGTCTTGAAAGAAGAGGTCACTCGTCTTGGTGTCGGACGTGGATTGCAGTCATCAGTAGTCTATCACGATGGCACAACAGTGCGTATAGCTCTACCCAAAGGTGCCATTTTAACCCCGCCATTGCTATACTGCTAATCTTGACCTTTCATCGCTCACATTTATTGTCTACTTTGATCATTTGTATCAGATTTGTGTCGCTTGATATTTGTGGTAAACGCCTGGACTATTTGTACTTTTGATCTATTTTTGCATTTTTTGACTGCAGTACATACTATATTGTATTTGGGAGAAGTGTAGAACTGATGATCTATTTATCGTGCTGTTGCTATAGCCAGTTGCGCTAAGTGCCACATCTTTTATGCAAGCTACTAATTGCTTTTGTTTGGTCAGATGAGTGATGCAAGTTTGGCTCATTTAGTAGCCCAACACTTGTGCTGCAGTGGTTAGGTCTGGGTCACTTCTGATGGCAATTCCAGGTCTGCGCTACGCAAAATAAACTGTGTCATAAGTGTTGGGTTACACAATGGTGGTGACTTGTGCGGTGATTGATTCGTCGATGGCAACATAAGCAGGCAGGTAGTGACCAAGTGGGTGCCCACTGGCATTCAATGCGCCAACTCGAGACTAGCCGACTTGTCACTAATCACTCACATCAGTGATTAGTCACTGTTTTGCTTTCGGGCCGACACTCGATGGCGCCCGATCGGTGCGGTATGCACGAGTGGACCGCGCCCCCGGCGGCCAGAACACGAGCAGGTGAGCCCTCGCTACCGGCCATGGCCAGCGGCTTGTCTCTCCTTGACAAATGGCTTTTGCTCGCTTTAATAACGAATCATAATTTGTTATATTTCTTGATTGATTTCTGCCAAGAACCACAACCACTAATGCGATCTTCGGAATTATCTATCTTTAAAGTAACTAGCTAAAATTATGCGTAGAAGATTTGGAAAAGTTATAGTTGTAAAGTGCCGAAGCCGTGTTAATTTGACGATCCCCAAGACAATAGTTCTAATCAGTGTTCAATCAAACCTAGAGGTTATCAGTGAACAAAATTGTTATTGTTAAATTAGATCAATGTTTAGAGCCTCGCCTGTTCGTTGAGAAGCTAATGCAATGCACCGCGGTCACTATCAAGAGTTGCCATCTATGTCCAAGCACTAGGTCTATTCTGCAATGACCGAATTGAACGAAGCGGCTCCTCGGGGATTGCCTAGCTGCTCCGAGTGATCCGGTCGATTGTCTTAGCAAACTTCTCTGATTTGCCATTGATGGATGCTTTTCTAATACACTATTATCCTCTCATCTCAATCGATACCAAGGAGTTATTGTCTACTTAGCAGCTTCTTTCCATCACTACTGCTGTTGCTGCAACAGTACTCCTTTTGGTGACCGATTGTCTCCTCTATTTATAACACATATCAACATGGCGTTGATCTATTTTGTACATGAGAAATGGATATTATGTTACATTCTAAATATATCGGTTAAATGAAGTATCCACTGTGATGGGGCATCAATGGTTGCAGTGGTGTTGCAGTGTTGGCGGGTAGACTCTCCCGGTGCGACACCAATTAATCACTGCTTTCGCTGCCCGTCTAAAGAGCACCGATTGTCTTAGGCGCCTAACCCGCGTCACTGTGCCCGTTTTGCCCGGCTTCTCGCTTCCTGTCAATCCGTTCTTGACGTTTGGTTGAGCCCGAAAGCAAATGGCAGCCATTGTTGGCTCATGATTGACGTTGCTTCTAATGCTCATCAACGTGACCCTAAGTACTGCGGCATAGCGATACTCTATCCACCTGCTGTGAGCATGGTTTGGCACAATTTTTCTCAACTAGGTTGACTCTTTTTAAAGACTTTCTCGTGAGCATCTGCATGAAGAACGATTCACGTACCTTATGGATCTCATTGCAAGTCATATTGTTGTCTTTGTTGGCAAGTTGAGCTAAATGAGATGAAATGAGTTGAATTAGCGACTCGTGACTTGCTGATTAGTGCTGCACCAATGGCCTCGAGCAGTGATGCCGACTGACCAGTGGCCCACGGCCGCGGTTGGTGTGTGCACATGTGTGGTCTGCCGTCAACTCTCGACCCTCGGAGACCACCATTGAACTATGGCATCGACTTGGCTCACTTCACCAATTGAGCAATTTAATCCAACTACCTCTCTCATCTTATTCTCTCTAGACTCAGACTAGAAGGCATCATTCAAATGGAAGATAGTCAAATGGTAACAAACAATTATGATGTCAGTTGCACCAATTGTAAGTTAGAAGTCAAACTTCGTCTAATGACCTGCTCTGCCCCGAGCAGCGTTGAGCAACGCAAGTCAATAGTCTTTCTGTTGCTCGGTGAAGTACCTTTGGAGGCATTGAATTTCAAGCAAGCCAGATTACATTGATGGTTACTTTAAATGTCTTACCAGAAGATAGTTCTGACGTGACTATATTTATTTACTTAGAGTTTCCTAGTGCTGAAGTTGAATTGGTGTGTGAGAACTTTGCCAAATCATATTTTGTCACTATGCGGAGCGTGTGAGCCGCGCGCGCGATTCCGAGAGCGAGAGCGTCATGCTTGCATAGTTCTGATTCAATTGCGAGCTTTCGTCTCCGAGTGCCATCTGTCAAGCTGACTGGCTAATTGGCACTACTTCATTACACACCATCACAACTGGTCAGGTCGCGCACCGTCGCTTGGCACACCAACTTGCTGCTCTCACTTGACCTTCACATCGCCCCGCTCCACCTATTGCGTCAGCTAGATCACTTTTAAATTGAATTTCAAACGCCACCATTAAGTTACTCATAATGAGTTGCTTGCACCCAAACTTAAGTTCTTGCTGAAAAGTTTGGAGTTGATGATGAATGTTAAATAGCAAATCGAAGTTCCATGTAAATAGATCAGAGGGTTCATTTTTACTCTACTGGACCATGCAAAAAGAAGACAGACAATTTAATGATGAGGAAAGCTTTACATAGTTCTACATGGTACTATGATCTAAGTGATTAATATTGATTGTAGTTACTGCCACATTGACCACTAGATGGCACATCACATAACTTCAGTCGCAGAGGTGTTTTTCTGAGGTAAACTGTAATTTTTTCAAAGCACTCGGAAGGCAAGACAATCGTCCGCTTACCGCTAGGTAACGCCACAGTCTATGAAAGAAAACAATGGAAAAAATTAGGACGTATCCCAAAAAACACCACTGTTCAGTCTTGAAACTTTTTCAATCTTTTTTTACTTATCTTCCTATGACTATGGCCCGTATTCATCTGTCCGCCTAAGAGTCATGTTTTGTTAGAACCTAAGGGACAGTTAACTTCAACAATATCTTCACCAATATTTTAATTCAATTAAATCCGTCTGTATCAATTAACTTCAATTAAAATGTTCAAAGTTAACCTTAAGGGGGACAGATAAATACGGGCCTATAACTTATAAGTGTATAAATACATATTCAATATTAGTATAGAACAAGTTTTGTTGGAAATTGGCAATTAACGAGAAGGTGCAATTCATCTAGTTTTAGTAAACTAATTAGATAAAATTACTAAAATAAAAACTACTTTACTTATTATTGACAGACATTTTAAAGTAATTAAGTAAAATGGATGAAGAAAGAGAGAGAATTTTGCTAAAAGATTGATTTTCTGAAAAATTCGTGTCGACATTATCTAGGCGAAAGGATGCTGAGTTAAAAAATAAAATAGTATTGCATCAATTTTTGGATAAATTTAAAAATACGTGTTTACTACATACAGGATTAGAGCAAATTGTGAGCCAGTGCGGAAATTGTGGCTCGCGAAGCACGTTGCTCTTTAGTTGAAGAATCTCATACAACACAGCTAAGAGGGCAGACTTAGTCGTGACTGACGCCGAAAACGGCAACATCCTCGAGTGGCGAGTAATGTCCTGACACCACGATGCAAACCAAGAACATTAACAACGATTATCAACAGGTAGGTCGACTAACTACAGCATTTTTGCTCAAATCTCCTACTATTCACTACACTTTCGCTTCTTTTGTACATGTCAACGGAAATGCGACATTTGACATTTAGAGTGATATTATTCTGCTTAGTATTATCAACTACTTGTTGCAATAGACAATTAGTAATGGATTCAAATCTTATCGAGGGGTGGATTAGTACCACTGCATCTGTGGGTGGGAATGGGTTTAATGGAGAGTGGTAAGGACTAGTGGGGTGATGTTTATTCATGGCACGACTAGCAGCATGCTCGAGACAACTCACCTTGTAGCCGATTATCTCTGGGTAGTGGTGATGCGTGGCATGGACTGGCGAGTGCGCTATCCTTACTGGTCGACCCTCCAGTATGTGCCACACCGATCGTTATCGACGGCACCACTGCAACCTGGCTCAACTCGGCACCGATCGCTATCGAATGCTTCATGCAAGAGGCATCGAAACACGGATATCACTCAGTGACTCGCCCACGATTCTTGTATGCGTTCACTACCCTCCTCGAGTGGTGCACGCTTACGGCGAACCATTCAGTAAATAGCGAGCGTCTCGGTGCCACTCGGCCATTTCACCACCGTACCACTAACGGCTTTCTTCGTTACGTATGAGATCAGTATGTTTCTTTCTTTTGAGAAACGTCTCCGTAAGAAAGCTATCCTCCTTTCACACCCAATGAGTGAAGCAGCTTCGTTGCAGGTAAGGTGTGCAGTTTCATTGTATCGGTGGCCAGTGTGAATCAACAGTGTGCAAATGAGTTGTAGGAAGTAAAGAGGTCGAATGGAGAGAGGTTAGCGGAGTTGTCTCCAAGATGAGGCAAGTAGCCGAGTGACAGCACTAACCCCGCACCTCTATCTGTTTGATCCACTCAGAGCACTAAGCAGCACCGTTCGGGTCATCCGGCCTCGTCTCAAGTCCGATCACCATCTTCAGTGACAGCAACTCAGTTCATCTCGGCCACCAGCCAGCACGGGGACACTTGTCATTCGAAGCGTCCGGAGGCACCTCTGCCGAGTACCTTAATTGCAACCATTACTTGCGACCAGTCAGCGGTAACCGCGCTCGCGTCTCGGCAAATTCCCACGAGCGAAGGGAGTTCTCCGGGGCAAGTGCCACTGGCTGCCTCGGGGACTCACTCCATCAGACAGAAGAACTTTACCAACTTAGCTACCTCACCTAGCCAGGAAGTCTTGAGCAGTAACACTTGCGGGCAGCTGCTTGGTGAAGACGAGCCACCGGGCTCGCCATGTGCTGCAACTTTGTCTCAGTGGTGTCATCCAATTGCAAATATGATGCAGCCACGAAACAACATGTGCATCTTTGGCTCACAGCCTTCGCTCACTACTCTGTCCTCTTTTGTCAATAGCAATCACCGCCAGGCACACCACCATGTGTCTCAAGGTATGTCCATCTCCTCTTTCTAAGTCCATAGCAAAGTACACACTGTCACAATTAGTCTTAGAATACGTTTACAAAAGAATTAAAAACAATTTCTAATGTCGTCATAGTTTGAATAATTGCTGGTTTTGTAGTTTTTAATTAAAAAAACACAAAGTTTTGTTAGTAGCTGGAGCACATGAGAAGTATGGAGTGAATTAGATAGTAGTAGTGGATGTCGTCAGTTCGGCGCCACTAGCCAATTGGCTGACAATAAGGATGGCGCGCTCGAGCGGGCAATTGGTGCCGATGGCCAACTGTTCCTTGATGACCGAGCTGTCGAAGAGCTAGCACTCTCTGTTATGCTAGTGATGCGGTTTGTTGTTGTTTGTTCTATTGTGCTCGAGCACGATGCAAATCGCTGCAATTTGTGGTCTTGTTTGCCACTCAGCGCAAGCACCTGTGGTGAGAAAGGCATCAACGAGCCAGTGCCAGAGTGATCCACACTGACCGGTGAGGAGTCCACTTGCTCAGCAAGTCAAGACAATCTTATTTGCTGGTAGACATGTGGCCATTGACTCACATCACTCATCGGTGATGATGGTGCCCACAGGCAATCGCATTAAGTCTTTGCAATAGTCACAATGGTCCACGGTGACATCACTCGATTGCTACTCAGTACGATCGATTATTGTCCATTACGGTCAAGTCACATGTGTGTACAATTCATTGGAGAAACAAGTCTAGCCAAAACACCCACACAATCACACCCAATCAGTAGTCATGCATCGTTTTTTCAATCTCCACTCCAATTGATGCCTAATTGTATCGCAAATAATGACGACTGTTATGTTATGATTGATATATCGTGCATCTAATTGTTTTTTTGTCAAAACAAAAGCAGAGCAGATGATAATAGTGATAATTGCAAGCAATTCAGAGATATTCATACTTGGCTTACTCACGCACGTTTTGATTGTCTTACTATAGTATACAGTACAAAACGGTGCACCGATTAAAGATCCATCAGGTTGGCCACCACCATCGGTCACCTTTTTTCTATAGATAGGCTCATCGTGTTTCCCGCACTTCATCCCCACAACGCATATTTTTTTAAATACAATTTCAACCAAATGGTTTGATTGGTCTATTTTTAAAATTTCACCAATTGCTGCCATGGTGGAACAGTGTGTTGGTGTCATTAGAACACTAGAAGCGATCCGGTGTGAACGAGTGTCCAGATTGTGTCCAGCCGGCCGGTCACTTGCGGGACCTACTGACTAGCGGCACGACTCATAAACTGGTTTGCCCAAGTGCCGATGCCGCAATGATTTAATAGCGGCATCACTGACTGTTAATACTAGTTGCTGATAATGGCTGCCCGCTGCTGTGGCACTTGTTACCAAACATGCACTCTTTGTTCGTGGCCAGTGGCTTGGCGGCATCGGAGGCACGTCTTGCTAACTGACTTAGCTTCTTAAGAGAACATTTGCCACTAGTGGGTCTTCTACATCACTCCAACTTGGAGCTTGTGCCGACTTTTTTCTCTTTGAGTTTTCATCTTGATTTGCGATTTGTTTTGGGTGAATTGAGCAAATCGAATCGTCCGGCTTAATTCAATTCTCTCTCCATCACGGTGGCTCTCGGTTCACAACTCATACTGAGAGCGTGGCTTTCCTTGTCCCCCCTCTCTCTTTCTCTCTCTCTCTCTCTCTCTCTCTCTTGCTTTTCTCTGTCCGAGATGTGACTTGTGTGCTCCGTAGGTCATCAACTGGCGTCATGCAATTCGTCGAGCCGCCAAATGCCCCCGTGTGCAAGCAATGGCAGCAAAACACCTCCACATCATTCCGGCGCGCAATATACTTCACAACGACATTTGCTGAGTGAGAACACAGATCGTCCATTGTCTTCAATCAACACTCATTCCAAGTCTTACACGGGCTTTGGTCACTCGAGCACACTACCGTCTAACTCAACGCTCAGTTCGCTGCTAGCTGCGGCTAAGCTCACCGAACAAGTCTGCATGCAGCAACAACTTCGACGTCAAACCTCGCTCAATCATCTTGACAAGATGGGCAGTATCAAACCCGGCTTGAATGCGACGCCGGACAAGAACCAACATCGCACTGGTTCTTTCCACCAACGACTTCGCGCCATCCTTTCGCCTAACAAGGAGTCGAGCAAGACCAACCAATCCAAGTCCCCAGGCAGCCCCAGTGGTACTACTTGCACCTATCGTTCCTACAATGGCGTGGGCCAGTCGCAACTCACTCCCGACTACAGTGTTACTCGATTCGACCATATCAGTGCTAGTGCTACTAGTGATTCTCTCCAACAACAAACCCACGAACTAAATGACATTTCAAATGGTGTAGTGTCGTTAGAGAATAATATCTCAGCGTCCATTGACAACAATGAACTCGAACCCGAAAGGGACAGCTACAACCTCCGCAACGTGTGCAACAAACTCTATGCTAACAAGCAGTATGCCTGCTTGCAAACGACTGGAGAGAGTGTTGGGTGTTCGATGCAAAAAATAAACAGTAACTTCCATGCCGAAAGCGCACGGCATCGTAATCTGACATCAGAGATGAATGTAGATAAAGTGACTACCAAAGAGAACATCTACGCAGCCTATGGACGCACAGTAGACTCATGTCAATCGGTACCAGTTAGAACAAATTCGCGGCAACCGACAAGTGAGACCAATTTGGTCACATCACAATCAACAGAGAACTCAACAGAGCACGTAGTAGTGGTGAGTCATCTTGATAATTCGCACCTCGAAGCATTACCTAACCCTGGTAATGGGTTGACTGTGCGCTCCCAGCAATCAAACAGTCCCAAAACGATGCGTCTTAATCAAGGCAGTACTCTAAGTCTAAATGGAGCTGAAGCGACTGAGAGCGTCACTTCTCAAGAAAATAACTACAAGTCATCTTCAGAATCTGGTCGTGGCACAATGAACAGCCACGTTGAAGATCGAACCTCAAACCATCTTGACTTGAACAGCCCTGCTGATTTGACTAGTCTCGACTCCGACCAGAGTCATCCGGCCGAAGTTTCCCCCAAGGGCAACTACCACAAGTATCAGCGCAATGGAACCCTCAAAGAGAATGACATATGCGGCGAATTTAAGTCAAAGCTTTCGTTGAATCACGAAAGTGACAGTTGGACTAGTCTATCCGATGAGCAATCTAATTCAAAAACTGTTGGAAACAAGAATGTTTCCTCGAGCAAGCATCGTTACCAAACCGAATCTAAGCTCAGGACCAATTTTTCGAAACCTGAAAACTGTCTGAATGCAACCACAAGAAAGCAACTCTCATTATCACCCGGAATTAAACACAAAATATCTAATTCTCAAAAGGTACCAGATGGTGGTGAGAACAGTGTATCTGGTTACGACAAGTGCATCTATAGTGTACCCAATAAGGGCAAGTATCGAGGACAGTATGCGAGCACGGCTTGCGAAGCTACCTTACGAGAAACGTTTGGCAAGGACTGTGATGGGGGCTCACTTTCCAGTGAAACCCATTTTCCTGATGACGCGTGCAGCGAGTATGCCGATTACCAGCACCAGGAACCTTTGAGAAAGCACCTCAAAGGCATTGAAGAAATGTATTCTGAGGTAAGTGTTTCACCAATTAAGAAAGACGCTTAAACTTCCCTTTCAGCTTCTCACCATGCTCAACACGCGCTCTGAGTATCGGCCAAGAAAGAAGCTGTACAGAAGAAATTCAGGCCGAAGTTCAGTAGCTAGTCGCACTCCACGGGACCACATCTATCGCAAGTACCGTGACCACCCACGACGAGCGAAAGCAGAGGACAATTGGTACTTAAAGTAACTTGTGTGAGACATGCCAATCTAATGCATTATTGCGTTACAGTTCGCTGACCAAACGCTACAAGAAATTAGAATCTCAAGTTTTGACCTTAGCGAAAAGCGTATCCCAGCTTTCTTCCGACATTCAGTTTAACTACATGCTGAATGATGAGATTGAAAGCATTCGGCACGAAATATCGATGATTAAATCTCAAGTAGCTAGTCTAAAGCAAAGTCTAACAGCTGTAAGCAACAAGTCTCAAGAGCAACGAGTTCCCTTAACCGAGCAGCATCAGTCTGGTGGAAGCAAAGGCAAAGAATCAAAGAAGGTAGATCGGTTTAAGCGGTAAGTTGAGATGTAGTCAATTGAAACTGATTCATCAGTCAGTTGAAACTGAAATAGACTTGACTCAAGTTTCAAGGCTCATTGAACTCTGGATCGATTCGAAGCCCTTAGTTCGGCGGTTCGAATATGTTAATAGACACTATGGGCAATGGGCGCACGACGTGTGTTCGTGCGTGCTTGGCCACTGGCCACCATGTCTCTGCTGTGCAAGCCAAACTCACTCTTGTCTTTCCCTGTCAGACTCTTCGTGGACGAGCCTCAGCCAATTAAGCAATTTCTCAAAAAACTGGGATATGATGTAAGTATCATCTTGAGTATGATAAATGTGCGCGCGTGGTGCGTCATGCTGCGATACTGGAGCGATGGAGGCCTGTGCCATACCTGGCCATTGCGCGCCTCCCGCTCACCACATTCCACCGAGATAGCCAGTGCACGAGGCGTGCAGTCCAACTCAGTTCAAGTCACTCCGAGTAAGTCAGTTCGAGTAGCGCTATGCAAGGGCCAAGTGATTAGACATAAAACAAACGATGCGCATTGGCTTGCTCCACCGAGTGCGAACGAGATCCTTATGCTTTCACTTAATCGCCGTCACCAAATTCTTAATGAATAAACTGATGTCAGATAAATTGCTTAATCTCTAACCTTGTCACTTTTTAATCTAATAGAAATATTTGAAACTGTTCGAAACGGAAAAGATTGGGCTGGCTGAGCTAATACATCTGGATGAAGATAGATTACAGAAGATTGGCATTCCAATGGGACCAAGAATACGGATGCTACAGGAGGCCAAAAATCTGACACAGGCACTAAGTGGAAGAGCGAACAAGGGACAAAGCCACAGTGCAGCTCCCGTGGAGAGCTTCAATATCTACGCTGTGGTGTGATCATTACGCTACTGGAATCGCCAAGCTATTCTATCTCGCCATCACTCACTATCATTGTACAAATAAGCACCACTCATTACACCGATTTAGTCATAAATAATTAATAAATAAAATATCTTAATATGAAATTGATCAAAAGTAGCAATGCTTAAAATAGTGCAATAAAGAGAACGTAGTGGGCAGAAGGAAATGGACTCTGTGCTCGAATGGCACTCGACTCGGAACCCGCTGGATCGAGCAAGTCTCATCTCAAGCTGGCGGTGAGTTGTGAGAGCATAGCGAAACTCCCGTCACTCAAGTGAGCTCAGCTTGACTCAGGCCATGCAGTGACGAGGTGTGCTCGAGTCAAACAGGTGCCAGGAGAGAAACAGTGGTCGTATACAAGGAGTGCAGCAATTTAATCGGCACAACCCTTGTACTACTTTTAGCCGTTTGATCAGGTAGAGTGTTGAGCTATTTGAATTGATGCATAGCTCAAATTGAAGCATAGAGAAACGAGCCTGGCTGGGGGCACAGGGCGAGCTCGTGGCGGGCGGGGACAGGCGCGCGACGCCCGACTTGTGTCCTCACCGACGTGCTACTCTTGCTCTCTTTCCAGTGGTCACTATCAATGGGAGCCAACACCTCGACGCACCTTCCAAAGAGGAGGTGTCTAAACAGGTGCACAACAATGTCATCGTTACAATCCACTTGAAACAGACTCTGTCCGTCGTACATTGTTGTAATTAGGGCGATTAATTCAATTGAATCTCTCCTTTTTCCACTGAGAGTCGATGCCTAGAGGCAACAACCTAATTCTCTCACTTTCACTATCTCTCAGTGAAGTGCAGCAATAGTAGTAATGAATTGCGCGCCACTGAGCGCACAAGTCCGTGCACAATTCGGCCATATTGTTGCTTCAGAGCACTTGGATTGTGCTCCACTACTCGATGCTGCTGCTCGCCGTGGCCCACCTTGGTTGATTCGGTCTTGACGCTCTGTCCGGTTTGCGTCGCCAACTCTTTGCTTTGACCAACCTTGACCATCGACCATCGTGCCAACCAGTGAAGATGATGGGCAAATGCCTGATTGTAGTGTGCATCCTCGCTTCGATGTGCTCACTTGCGCAAAGTCAATCGGTCAACTTCACCGATTGTGGTATGCAAACCTTGTGGAAAGCGTCTCATCTAGCAGCCTCGCCTCAGAGTGCTAGTTTTTTAGTCTAGAATGGGTGTCAGGTTAGCATTCCAATGCATTTCAGTCTTGTTGCACTTCTTCAATCTTCTCGATCAGTTTCAAGTTCGTGTGAATCATGATCTTGTGATTGGCCACTTGATCACGACTTGCTCTCTTGGTTGCAGTGCGTTCTATTAGCATATACTACAGCATGTTTATGTCTTCGTTACTAGTGAAGTCTAGTTCGATCCTAGTGATTGTTTATTAGCAGTAGAATTGCAAATAAATATTGTTAGAGAAGAATACCGATTCAATGGCTCACTTGCTATGGTTAACTGGAATTTCCCGTCCTTGCAGGCGAAGGTAACGTCAAAGATGTGCGTATCTTTCCCTGCACTGGCAGCAACCCATGCATCCTCAAGTTGGGCACCAATGTCACCGTGGAAGCTGACTTTGTGGCACGTAAGTCGATAATAAATCAATGTTTGCATGTTCCCACCACGATGCCCACCACTGACTCTGCTCGTTGATTGGAGCACCGGTTTCGATCACCTTGGCGGAAATGGGCTCGGGCTTGATCAGTGAGGCCGAGCGTGGCGGACTGCCCGACCGCGTGGCTCGCGTCTTGCACCGACTCTTAGCCAACTGGCGATGTTCCCATCGCCCAGGGCTACCAATTACACTGGCAAGCTCGCTCTCCAAGGTGGCTGATCGCTTCATCTAGTCTAAAGTCGTCATTGTCATGATCATTAGACTTAGTGGCAAGTGTAACGCAATCAGTGCGCTCGCATCATGTCAAGTAGTCTAGATAGATGAGATTAGGTGACGAGTCCGGCAGGTCACCTCTTGGCCACGCGTGATGCACTCCCGTTGCTCATCTGGCATCCGTTGCCTGCTCACCCACTGCGACTGATTACACCACACTTTCCACTCTTCTCATGACAATTAGTTTTGTTGAGATCGTTCACACACACACCAAATTGAATTAAAGCCCAACTTGGTGGCCAGTGAATTAGTTTCTACACACAGCTAACTTGAATCCGTTTTACATTTACTAGACTTGATTTTTTTGTTTTACCATAGATTTTCCAGTGCAATTTTTAATAATGTACAAATAAAATCGAACTTTCGAACACCTTATATAATATTTTAATTTATTAAACTATCGTATAGTATACTATATCGGGTTTGAGTTTTCTGTGGTATAATAGGCAAGTAATAATTAAAGCTCTCAGCTTATCCCAAACGCATAAACACTACAATTTTGCTTTTTACTTATTTCGTATGGTCGTAAAACGTAGGTCTGTAAAGTTCGTTTTTTTGTTTGAATTAAACTGAGCTAAATTTTAATCATACTTTTTTCTCATTTAGCTTTCAGCAGTAATAAGCTGTTTGAGGTGATCAAGGGAGTTATCCGAGGTCGCGAGATGCCTTTTCCAGAGCAGAGACCCGACCCATGCCACTCGGGCAACATTTACCCGGCGTGTCCAATCAAACAAGGCGAGAGCTACCAATTCAAAGCTTGGTTTGAGGTGAAACCGTTTTACCCACCGGTATGAATACTCCACTCGGCATAAGCTTAGTAATCGTAACTCATTGTATCAAACAGATTTCCATCAAAGTCAAATACAGCTTAACAGATCCAACGGGACAGAAAATTGCTTGCGTTCAAGTTGCCGCTAAGATCGTGGACCCCAGCGTAAAGAGCAATCAACGGTCCAGGAATCGCTCTAAGTCATTACGCAACAAAGCAAACAAACCTAAAAACTAGTAGCAATCCTGTTTCTTGAGTGACTTCCGTTGACGTTTGTAACATAGATGCATACATATCTTCTTTGTAATATATTGTTCAATGTGTCAAAATGTCAATAATAATCTTGTACCATGGCAATAAAGTTATGCAATACTTTGACTTGAACATGGCTGTTAACGGAGGTCCGGGTGAAAATTGTTCTAAAACACAGTGAAAGTT
>DVQH01000565.1:0-21624 GCA_018231625.1 Papilio phestus | reverse complement strand
CTTTCACTGTACCTTAACGACAATGAACACTGACTTTTCATGAGTTTGAGGGCAGTCTGTATGTCACTTCGCGTGTGCGTGTGATGGAATAAAAGACACGTCACTCCACCGTCGGTTTTTGTAACATTGCCTGTGTGTGTTCGCCAAACTTCTGCAACCGGTGCAATAGGCCTACCCCTGTGCCTCGTTGTCGATCAACTAAATTCTCAAGATATGGCTGTTTTTCCGTTGGCATATTTCGTAAAATATGCCAAAGAAAAGAGATTTAACTGGCATCGAGCTTTTCGAGAAGAGGAGAAGATTGGCTTAGCAGAAAATCATCAGGCGCGAGTCTATCTTCTATTAGATGAGCGGCAGATTGACTTTGCTTGCCAAAATCCATTTTCCACTTGTGCCAAGCCATCTACTATGTTGGCGAAGGTACGAAAGGTCGTCCGAGAAAGCATTTTACAGATACAATGCAACTGGCCAGAGAGTAAGACAAGACGATCAAGGGCCAAAAGGAACAAATGCTTTATCTTCTGGACCAGCTAGGGGTGAGATTCACTCCCTTTGTTTGTTTCGAGGGTTTCACCTCGAATCAGGGAAAGGCGAGAGAGTTTCTCATTCTTCAAGCTCTTGGTCGTCAGGGCAAGGGTAAATTGTTGACCAACCTTGACCCTGGCCATGAAGTAAAGAAGCCTTGGGCATATCCCACCGGGATTATGTAGCCTTGGGCTATCTCACCCTCTTACGAGTCTTCATGGCCTATTGCGAGAAGAACAACGTAGGACCTCGATGATGATAACATTCAAGTAGCAGCAGTTCAACTTCGTATTCGTGCTCAAGATTCGAATCCTGAATAAGTACAAACGCACCCGAAAAAATCGAACGGGTCCTGGACTGCAGAGAGAAGTAGAACAGAATGCGTTCCTATTTCTCGTGTTCTGTTGTAGATTGGGCGGATAGCATTGAACGCACTTCCTAATACCGGAAGCAATAGCAATGGACAAAGCATATAGCTTTTCTACTCTACTACTTCGAAGAGACTAGCTCTGTGTGCTCACACAGAGCTAGAACCTACTTTGCTCGTTGTCAGCGAGCTACTGAAGGATCTACCTACCTGATCTACCTTTTTGATTTGGTACATCAATACCATGAGAGTTACTATCCGTCGCGTGCGACAACGGTGCGATATTTTTCAAAATATTCTGACAGTTATATATTAATCAAGTAATATTAAGCAAAATTAAATGTAACGTTTTTGATACAGTTGGATTTTTGTTAAACTCTCATAGAGTTAACATGGGAAAATTTTAAATAAACGTAGCTCTTGCATCAGAATTATTTCAAATATGAAAGTTTTATATTAATTAATACGGGGTTTTGAATAGAAATTTTCATTAAAATCTAATAATACAGTTTTCGAAATTGACTAAGACGGACAAACCGATTATTATAGAGAGCCACGTCTTACAGATATTTTTTTCCACGTGAAGGAAATAAAATCAGCATATGGCAATGTCCATCTTTGTCACTTGAATAACATCTAGATACCTTTATGGCTTATTTCGCCATCTAGTGGTACGACTCACAATTTTTATTGTTAGCCAAATTTGAAGCACTGCGATTTCTATAGCAACGAGAATTACAGCAGACACTGCTTACCCTAGTCACCGCTAGCTCTCTTCAATTTTCAATGATTTTTGAAGACTGACAAGATGTCTACTTACCATTTGATGCGAAGTATGTTATTAGAAATAAGTTATGAAACTATTTAACCAATCTTTGTGGCAGATTTTGTAGCGCTATTGCGCACTATGGGTTACCCTAGATTCGTCTCATTGGAAAACTTTCGAAAACCCAATTTTGTCTTGATGGCCGATATTGTAGTTTTTCTACTCAAAAGGTATGTTTTTGAATGATTCTCTAGTTCAAGCTAAACTAGACAATCAAAACCTAGGTTCGATTCATTCCTTGAAATCAATGCCAGTGTTGAGAGCGAACAGGAACGATTAAACTTTGTGCGTACTGTGTCGCATTTGATGGTGAGCAAAGCTCATCTCGATGTCAACATCAAGCGCCTCTATATGGCTGATGTGAACGCCGTGCAGGAAGTATTCAAGCTAGCAAACCTCATTCAAAAGGCGTGGATCTCACTAGACAAGCAAAGTTTGGTGGTAGAAGAAGATGGTACCGAAGGAGTTACAAACGTCGAGTTGCCTGTCTTTGACCGTTCTGTGGTTTGTAGATCCAGTAGGTTATTCAAAGCACTTATTCACAAATCTCGTTTAATTTGACTCGACAGCACAACAGTTTCAAGACCAACCAACTCACATCAGACATACTACAATTAGGAACGGAGCTTTACGATGTGCTAGCAGATTATGACAAGAGCAAAGTAATGCCAATTGTCACTTTATTAAATTGGGAGATTAATGTCTTGTTTAGGAACAACGACAAGCCACGTTAAGCAAACAACTGGTGATAGAACAAGTCGAGTCGTCGATCCGGCAGTCGATCACCGAGTTACAGCAGCAAATCGTGGACCAACAAAACCGAAAGGAGACTCTCGATCAAGACAATGAAGACCTCAATGGAAAGATTGAGAAGAAACAAGCAGAACTTAATCGAAACCGAAAACGTATGCAGACACTCTATGCACAAAGGTAGAGTCAACAGTGATTTAGAATCAAATGATAACCTTTGTCCTCCCTTCTAAAGACCTGGCTACATGGACGAGTTGGAGAAAGTCGAACAAGAGATTATCTCATTGTATGACACTTATGTGGTCAACTCACGGTGTCTTTTCTTTCTCGATCAAAAACTTGAAGAATTCGAAGAACTAGAGCGACTCAAAATTGAGGTGAGTCTAACAAGTTTTTCACCGTTTAAATTTAAACTTTGATGACCAGGAACGCAACGAGGAAATCAAACAAATGCTTGAACAGATGGGTGTGGACGAATTTCTTAAAGAAGGCAAAAACATCAAACTGAGCGCTATGGATGCAGGTCGAGTGAATAACGATTCGGATGAGTTGGCTATGATGGTCGATGTCGATGAAGATGAGTTCGACGAGGTTGGTGGGCCCGATCTCAGTGATTCAGGCCCCACCGGAAACGAGAGTAGTGGTCGCAAAAGTCGACAGAAAGCCAGTGGTCAGCGTCGAATGCGTTCCGAGAAAAAGAGTCGCTCGTTGATGGCCAACACGGTGCTTGTGAAGAGTCGCAGTCCGGGAAGTGAAGCACAACCAGTTGATGAGCAACAACAGGCAAATAGTGAGGAAAGCATGCCGGCGCGAAGTGCCAAGACGGCTCGCATCTACTCATTTGGATCCTTGTTGGAAAACTATGACGATGATGATGACGACGACGAATCAAGATCAGACGCCAGGCTCACTGACTCGGAGATTGACCTCGACGCGATCGATGACTCGGACTCTGATGAATCTGACAGTGATCTCAAGATAAAACCAGTTAACACCGATCGCCCAGCCCAGATGACCAATGGTCACGCAGTTAAACTACAATCGCAGTTCAGTGCATCCGAATCGGCAACTCTTGTGGACGATAATTTTTAGTCATCCCAATTGTATAATTTATAAAAAAAATTTACATGCTGAAATCAAAAATAATCAACAAACTAAATAACAGTCAGAGAACGAAACTCATGACTTGTTTTGTTTAGGTGGCTTAGTCTTGGATGAATGCAATTTGGGCTTCTTAGCGGCTTTCTCAGCTCTCCTCTTCAGATTCTTGCTGGTGGCATAGTTGACGTAGTTGTTCTTCACCGTCTGGAATTGCTGGCCAGCTGTCTTCACCATCACTCCTTTGCGCATCAGATGCTTGAGAGCAAAAACAGTTCCAAACACGGTAGTGGCGTAACGGGCTGGCGTCATTATCTTGTAAAGCAAAAGAGCTACCGCAAAAGCGCCTAAGCTATCGGCGTCTTTTTCAAAGGTTCTCTTCACAAAATCAGGCACTATCGTTGAGTTGATCACGTGTGGTTTAATCGCATTAATCAGAATGTCACCTTTGATGCCACTGCATAAAGTAGATAGCTTAATATAGTGAAGAGAGAAATATAAACACTTACCATTTGGCCAGAATAAAAAGTGCAACAAACCAGAGGGAACAGTTTACAAAGTGAAGCGGTATTGCCACATACCAATACTTTTTGAGCATCACCTTCAATCGTTTGCCTAAGGACAACTTTTGAAGCTCATCCCATTCATTTGCTGGAACCGATCCGAAACGCCGAGCAATCAATGGCAAAAGTCGCGTCGGTTTAGTCCGACGAATTGGAGCACAAAACCCTCCAATAAGGGCAACTCTTTTTTCCAAACAAATCAGGTAATCATGATAAATTGGGCTAATGTGGTGGATCGATTGCACAGTTGGTTGACTTGTTAGAAAACCCCGAAACCGGTCTTGAAGATATCGGGCGGGTGTAAGTCGAGTCAAGGGCGACGAGTATCGGTACAGGGAACGTGACACATATGTTAGTGGCCTCAGAGTGCTGCCATAAAGCGAAATGGACATAATTTTGATAAAGACCTAGCTAGGTTTGGTGTTGGCAGCGAGAAATTTGAATTCTGGTGAAAAATAAATAAAATGCGGGACAAGTGCACAGTGCTTGTTTACAACACATTTCATCACAAACACATGACATTATTGCGGGCTGTCCACAGTGGACGGTCTTTATTCGTGACTAATTTAATTTTTTACTAAGTCTTTAGTATTTTATTTTTTAGTATGGTTTATTAAGAATTTAAAGTTGTGTTTTTAAATAGTTTAATAACTTAAACTTAAC
This sequence comes from Papilio phestus, assembly GCA_018231625.1. Classification (NCBI taxonomy): domain Eukaryota; kingdom Metazoa; phylum Arthropoda; class Insecta; order Lepidoptera; family Papilionidae; genus Papilio; species Papilio phestus. The sequence continues at coordinate 16,832 of DVQH01000565.1, read as the reverse complement.
TTTATAAAATAACTTAAATTTATTTATAGTTTTAAGCAACATTCAAAAAACAAACAAAAACATTCTTGTACAACTTTACAAGTGCAAAGTGACTTTTTTCTTCAACTATGGTAAAAGAAGAATAAAGCTTGTCCTATGACGATTTATACTGCAGGTCTTTTTATAATCGCCCATTATTAAGTACATTGTATTTTTTAAAATATATTTTCTTAAAGGCTAAAATAACAAATTAAATATACAAATGTGATGTTTAAAGTAAAGTTTAATTAACAAAGCAACAATAAAAAATAATATAACTATAATTATAATAAATATAAAAAGTTAAATTTATAAAAAGCACTGTTGAGTATTGTTCAAAGGTATTTCTATTTTTTATTTTTTGGACTAGTCTTTTGGAATAAGGGAAGCATAAAATTTAAATTCTTTTGTTTCAAAAACTTAAAAGTACTAGCATACTACGTATACGACGAAGATACAACTGAGTCTAAAATATGTGTTTTCTATATTCCATACTTCATATCAACGAATTTGTAACTCAGTTTCCGAGTTTTTGGAACAATTCTCGGAGAAACCGAATGTGGTTGTAAGAATTGGAATCACCTAATGACAAGATTTAAGGTGCTAGGTATCAATCGGTTGGTCGGTTTCTTGTTCGCCTTTGAAATTGAAATTACACAACTGACAGTCGTGCACTTGTGAGCGATCGAAACCACGAGGAGGACAGAGACTGCCAATGCACTGACAACACCCGTCGTGGAACCAACGAAGAGCCGCGGCACCCATTGAAGTGCACGACACCTTGCACTTGTGGAACGGCATACAGTCGGGCAGGTAAGCCACCGTACATGGCACATTTGTCGAGTTTAGATTCTCGGTTAGATCTGTGGTGAGGTTCACCATGATTTCCTCCGTCACCACTTTCCACCTGCCCATCGGGTCAGGTAACTCTGTGAGCGATTCAAACAAATCTGGTTGTGGCTCTTTGACAAACTCCAAATTAGACCGATACGATACATTGGTCTCCCTCATTTCCGGCATCGGATCGCACAGATCTATAAGCAGTTCCAAAAGTAAGTGTTATTGCATCGACTTTCGACCTACTCACCGAGACACAGACAGCAGTTGTCGTAATCATAACCGAGGCAAATGCTGCATTCCTTGTTACAAGTCTTGTTGGTGCGAATGTTGTTGCAAAGACATGCCCCAGTGAGCATACACTTGTAAACGATTCCACCACACAGATTCGGGTTGCAATCGTCGTCGGATCGCTCGATAGACTCCAGAATCTGTGGATCGTCGAGTGAAGCGTACACCCAACACACTAGTGTGAACACCACACAACACATTATCACACGCGACATCTTCCACTGTTTCAGTCAATGGCTTGATTAGAGAAATCAGAGTGCACAAGTCGATTATGCCCCTTCTATTAGATTACTGTGGAGTGACACTAACCACCAGCAGAGAAGTGCGCAGAGAATAAGCTTGTTGAGAAGCATTGTGAGTGAGGCAAGTGTTGAGAAGTGTCTTGGTCAAGCCAGGAGGTGCCAAAAGGGCCCTAGGCAAGTGGCACAAGTGGCTATCGCAACTTAGACCTCGACAGGCACTCGAAAGAGGCGTGTCTAGTGTCAGCATGTGACAAAAAATTCATTGAAACCAATTGGATTGTTTGCCATTGGTTTCAATAGCCACATACTGACACCAGTCACGCCTCTGTGACACAACCCTTGCCCCTGCCTGCTCCTCACTCCCACTGCGCACTGCATGTTTCCCACAACTTTCCCTCGCTGTCGGCAACATTCTCACGTTGTTTTCTGTTGGCTCAAGATGGCTGGTAACAACTCGAAGCCAATGGATGGTCAGTGGTTTTCGATCGTGGACGATCCCGAGCGTGCCATACGAAAGCTCTGGGTGCCGGGCACTTACGTGGCCTTCGAGGTTTACGACTGTGAGGAGAACTATCTATCGTACGTAGACTTTCGTGAAGACATATCGCACTACAAACGTGATGGTCTTCTCCTCTACTGCCTCTCACTCAACGATCCCGATAAGTTGATCTACAAGTTGGACCTTTCTATGCCCGAAACGTTGGCTCGTGTGCGATCTTTCCTCGAGGCGTTCAACATAGTCAAGGTGACTCGCAAGGTGGCTTTCATCTCACGCTTGCTGCACCAGTGCTACGAGATCACGCTGCACGCGGTGATAGATCTGAACGCGATGAGTCACTTGGTCACCGAGGGTGATCACTCGACTCTCAAGGTGCCGAGCACATCTATCAACCAGACTGTGGACAACATCCATCGCAACATGTTCAATCTGGTGCGTGTGTGGCTGCTGCTCTACCGCGGCCTCTACCAGACGCTTATCGACGACACTGAGACCGAGCTCAACATCTACCGCAATCTCACCTAATCATCTTGGCCACTCCCCAATGCCATCCTCCGATTTCGTCGTAGATCATATATAATAATCGAAATATATAAGTGTTCTATTTGTCATCATCAAAATATTATGTAATTGTGTAGCGGTGTTGTAATTGGGTGGAAAACGATTATGCAAATTTCATAAAAACGGAAAATAATAAAAAAACAAAATTAGTATATACAAAAATAAGTCACGTGTTGATGTGGCCTACGGTGGTCGCCACCAGCGCCACCTTCCACGGTGGAAGAGAAGCGCCAAGCTGCGAGCCCGAGTGTGATCATTGATCAAGTAGAGAACGAGTGACAACATAACTTCTCGGTGAGTATTGATGATGCGAGCTCTGCTCTGTGAGGCAAACACTACGGTTCACTGCTCTAGGGCTGCACTGCAGTCTAGATGTCTCACTCTGCTCCATTGGTGCTCATCTCGATTCACTTGGATGTTCGAGACACTTGGTCAGTCTATCCAGTTCCAGTTGACAGATAGTCTTCTCTTCGTCCAGCTTAGCTATTGTACCTATGATTTCCTGTAGGAGACACAAGTTAGCTTCTGAAGCGAGCAGAGACAATTACTTACGTTCTTCTTGTCTATCAACAGCTGTGTCTCTCGGCTGATATCCGACACGCGCTGCTGTAACTTCACTATCTGGTCGCGTACAAACTTTTCTTGTACTGCAAAAAAACATGGTGTTAGTACCGTCTGAACAATCTTTTGGGCTCTTATCATCCCTATGCAGCATGCTCCAACCAAACTGTTTGTATGATTTAGAAAAATAACAAGGCAACTGGCTTTGCGCTAACTCACTAAAATTTTAAATATTTTAAAACCAATATTATTAGTGACAAGTTTACATTCAAAGCTTCAACTTTAGTGAAATAGAATGTTGCACAAAACATAAATAGCAAAAAATGTTATCAGCTTTAGCATATTTGTCAAGCGGAAGTTAGTGCTTTGTAGATAACAAAGTATCCAGATGAAGTGCTTACCTTTGATTGTACCATTGGGAGCGAATGCAATGATGCCATTGGTGCGCTCGATGTGTGGCTCAGTGCTAACCATCATGCTAGTGATTGGCCTCAAGTGATCACTGTAGATGATGGCAGCATGTGGTGCTTGTGCGTGTTGCGAACCTAGCGTGTTCACCACCGGTATTGCATTACTCAATGTTGGCTCACACGGAACTGACTGTTGCTTGCTAATCTGCTTCTGTGTCTCGAGCAACACTGATTCATGGAATTCTTGAGCGAAAAGCCGTGGATTGATGCTCGACCTGGCGCTACCCGTAGCCTGATTGTCCATTATGGAAGATGACGATGGATGCTGATCGTGGGATTCTACTCGCTTAGTGCCTGTGATGAGGATTGTCTTTGGCTGGTGCGTAACTGGTTGACCCTTGGCTGGTGAGGAGTGCTCCTCAGGTTTGAGCGTCTCTTCTGCAAAGTACATACCCTCCTGCTCAGGAGGTTTGAGGGGCAACCAACGGTCGAGGTGTGCAGCAAGTCGTACCACTTCTTTGCTGGTGCCCTGTCGGGTAAGTTGTGGAAGCCATGTGTTGAGCACTTGATCACTGAGATTGTTGTAGAGCTTGCCACAAGCAACACCACTTTTGAGTCGTTGCTGGCGATCCTTGAGCATCCAAAGCCAGCCAAGCTCGGTCCTTAGTTTCTCCACATTTTTAGTTGGCTTGAGACCCATTCCACTGAGAAAGTCATCCTTTCTTTCATCATGGTTGAGTTCTTCCGAATCTGGCTTAATTCCAGAAGGCGTGAAATACGGAAGGACATCTTGCAGTCGCGAGCGAGGGTCTACATCGAGAAACTCCTCGTCCTCATCTTCTTCTATACGAAAAGCTACATGTGAAAGACGCCGATTGAGCTTACTCCTCACGTAATTCTCCAGTTCTAATTCACGCTTTCTACGTTGCGTAATCATTCCAAATTGAGAAAGAAACTTCACTTTGGGCGATTCCTCTCCTTCTTCAGGTAATACTGGGATGAAGCTCTCTAGCAAGGGTACCACCGAGTCAGACTCCACCTCTTCGTCATCATCCCAACTCGAAAGGAGGTCTTCCTCCATTTCGTCAAAATCCTCAGGTTCCACCTCCTCGCCATTCATTTGTTTTTGGTAGTGCCGAGTGATACGATCCACTTTACTGTGCCAAATGCGAATTTCATCTAAGCGCACTTTGGACAGATTCCGTTCGTAGATGTCTAGTGAAAGCTGGTGATCATCAGGTTTCTGGGCAAACAGTGGGTGATGCGGCATCCTGCGGTTCTGTTGAACGTTGCTCCCTTGGAGCTTCTTTGCTGTCGGCTGATCCAACGATGGGTGAATATCATTTTCATTTTCTTTTTTGCAAGTCTGATTAGTTGCATTGAAGTGAATGGCAAAGCTGTTCGAGTTGATGATAGCTCGTGGAAGATTGGTCTCGACAGGTAAAGATTTGTGTTCGGATGCGACATGGTTAAAAATCGAAGGAGGTAATTGATGATTCACCTGTTTGCGATTGTTTCCTGCCAATGCCGCTACCGAAGCCAGTGTTGTCAGATTTATCGAAGATTGATGATTGGGATTAATTGAATTTAATACCACAGTTGGGAAAGGACTGGGCTCCGTCTTGATCGGCAACCTAGAATTAACAAGTCAGTAGTGTTATCTCAGATAGCAAGAAACCTACGTTTGGCATAACTCGGACTGGCGTGCCAGATGGCGAAGCACATCCGCAAAGCTGTTGGTATTACTAATCGTGCCAACTGTAGACCCACTGCTGCTGAACAACCCTGTTGGTTGGTTACTCGGAGTGGTTAGCAACTCAGCACCACCCTCTTGTCGAGTAGTGACTGGTGTGGCTGCCATCGCTGCTGCCACTAATGGGGCTAGTGTGTGAGTTGGATTGAATACTACTGGTGTTACTATGTTGAGATTGCCTGCGCCCGCCTTGACCAGATCGCCCGAAGTGTTGATGATGATTGCCTTTGGGACAATCGCTGTTACTGGAGCCATGCCTATCACAACACGGTTAGTTAACATTGTATACTATGGTTTGCAAGCACTACCATTGTGGGCGTTGGTGTTGATCTGTAATGGTGTTTGATTTGGAATCATATTTCGTTCGGAATGTACAGACTAGATATCAAAAAACAACAAATTAAGAATAAAGGTAAAGATGATGGTAATAATTACCTTAGATTCGTTGTCATTCTTGGAAGGAGATATTTGCGAGTTGGGCGGTGGTGGGGGTGGCACCGCCATCCAGTTGTATTTACGCATTTCGAGTGGCACCTTCATGCGCTCGTTTTCGATCCACTGGTGAGTGAGCGTCTCGGCACAGTTGGCACAGGTAAGCACACTCTCTCCCTTAAACAGTGAGATCGCTCCTGCAAAATTGAGACAGAGTTAGTCCGGTGTGCTATAGCAGACAAGCACGAACCTGGTGGTCGTTTGTGTTGGAGCAGAAAGGGAAACTCCTTGACTGCAATCGAACTGACTTGTTGTCGGTAGGTAGTCACTCCGCACACATAGCACACAAAGTCTTGTGTGTTATAAACTCGATTCTCGGGCTCCACTTTGGATTTGGAAGGGTGGTGGAAGGAGGCCCACTGCGCGATCAGCAGGTGGTAGCAATAGAGACACACCAGATGAGGAATTTCACCACCGTTCTTGACACCTTTCTTTACCGTGGAACGTAACATCGGAAAGTATGGGTAGATGCCCAACTCGCGATTGAGAATAATCTCACGCTTGTTTGAATACACTTGGTAGGTCTTGCCTGACAAGCTAAACTCGCCGCACACTACACAGTTTCCAGAGAGTGACGGGTGCGGACCGCCGAGATTACTCAGAAAATCTTGAATCATTTTATATATACTATCTTCTTGGTTGCTATTACACGTTGGAAGTAAAATGTTGGTACATAGAGAGTTAATAGTTCCACTCGTATTGTTGACCGTTGTTAAGAGCAAGTGATCTGAAGGAACTGAGTTGCAAGACTGAGAGGTACTTGGTTGCACTACGCTGGATGATGATATTTGAATCTTGAGCGGTGGTGGAGTGGGTTGACCGTTAACTCGCGATCCAATCGAGCTCGTTATCGTATTGGAATTGCAAATAGAAACCGGCGCTGGCGATGAATTGGAAGGTCGCCGAGTGAGCAACAGGCTGTTCTGATTGGAATTGAGTCGGTATTGACGTTGCCCATAGGGAATGTAGGCCGCCTCAAATGCGTCCCACTGCGTTTCCAAGATAAGTTGGCACGCTCCACATAGTTTAGCTCGACCGTTTGGTTCAGTAGCGTCACGAAGAAAAGGAAAGAATGGCTTCTTGGAAGCATTTTCCTTGGTCTCCACCCACACTTGTGCTTTGTTAGTGCTGCAAGCAAAGCACATAAAGTCACTGATCACTTGATCACCTGCTTGACCACTCGCCTGCTCGGCATGTGAAGCTACGCCTGTTATGAAAAGCTAGGTTAGTGCAAAAGCAACAATGCCATCTGGCTAAACGTACCATTGGGAGTTGTCTTAAGAGAAAGAAAGGAAGACGACTGATTGAGACTAGGTATAGCTAAGCTTGGATTGCTTATGGACAGAATTGGTTCTAAACACTTGCGACAAGCAAGTCTTTTCCCCATTTCTTGCAGCGTCTGCAGTAATTGCTGTTGCAATATGGGCGTCGTTATAAGTTGCATCAGGGGAACCTCTTGCATAGTTTGTACGTGTACCAGCAGCTTCTTGTTGGGCATTCCAGTGATTGGTTCACTTTCGGCGAGAAACGAGTATGCAATCTGAGTCAATGGATCAGTGGAAATGACACTTGAAAGCAGATCTTTGTGACAAATAACACAGTATAACTTGTTCGGATTGACAATAGAAAGCGCCGAAGGCACTGGCATCGATCGATTGTTTAGAGTGGGCACCGGACCAGGTAAGATTGAGCTATTACTACCATGAAGCATGTCTGTTGAAGTAGTTGAAGGGTTAGGACCGTAGAGTAGCACCGAGGAAGGTTTGGTCGGCTTGACCAGGGTGTACTGTCGCTCCGAAATCGGCTTCTGGCTTTTCTGAAAGCCGTCGTACTGTTGTATGAGCTGACGATGACAAGACTCGCACGTACCTGCAACAATCAATACAATGTTGATTGACAACATCAAAGTTTTGATGAACTTACCTATTTTCCCGTTAGAATCTATCATTGGTGCTTTGACATAGGGCATCAAAGTTGGAAAGAAGGGAGAATTGGCCATTGGTTTGAGAAAGATCGAGAAAAGCTGGGGGCAAACTTCCTCACAGAGTGCACAGCTGTAGAGAGCTTTCTTGGCCGGGATTGGCGAGCTCGTAGCTGCCAGATCGAAAGACTTGAGAGTGAGGGTGGATACGGGCGTGGAAGATACTTTGATTAGATTGGTCATCGAGGAGTTCAAAATTGGAGGGGTCGGGAGGATATCACTTGAGGAGTTGGAAGATGCGGTGTTAGCGCGAGGTCGCGCCGTAGAGCTCTTGCTCAGATTGAGTGTATTGTTGGTCGTCTGACTTGGTGCTAATGATAAACTGCCTTTGGTGCTGAGATTTACTCCCGAATTGCTCGACATGCTTAGGTCAAGCACCTCGTATTGAGAGTTAGGAGCGCTGACCGACGCTGCAGCTGGTGCCGAAGTGTTCTCTTTATGAATCGCCATAGTGCCGTTGTTGATGGTGAGACTAAGTGGTTCGCTTTGTACTTGTCCGCTAGAGACTAGAACAGCAGTTCCGCAAGTGCTCGGTGCTGTACTTTCCACATTCATTAATGAAAGACTTTTCGACCTGGACAGATGATATTTGCGATTTGGGATGGAGATGTTCTTGCGCTCATACTCGTTCCACTGGTCCAACAAAGACTGTGAACAGGTCTGACAACATGGTACTTGTACCGCACTTGTCTTGGTTAAGCACTCAAGAATAGGAAAGAAGGGACCAGCTGAACCGATCGAAGGTCGCACAGCCAGCATCTGATAGCCGGACTGATGGGGAAAGTTGAGCGAGGGTCCGCTGTTTACCACTTCTTCACAAATCACACACTTGATTATGGGGACACCAGTGGAGCGAGAATCCTTCTTGGCTGCGGAACTGACTGCAGCCGCCGCCGCTGTCAGCAACGCCGAAGAATTGAGATACGGGTTTGGAATAACATTCATGACGGAGTGGCGGGTTGGGTAGGGAAGGGAATGGGAGCACACCAGGGTAACATTGAGAATACTCTATCACGATCACGGTGTTACTTGGCGCTACTGCCACTGCAATCACAAGTAGGGCTTGTTAGCACCTCGAATAGATCGCGGGACGAATCGTCAATTACCTCGGTGAATCACATGGATCGTTATTTTCGTCGCTTACGGTATCGCCACATTGTGTTGGCCTGTCCGTGTTTATGCTCACTCTTCACTCGTACCTCATCAGCAGAGGTAGCAGCAAGAGCAGTCGTTGATGCATCACCCAACACAACACAACATACACACACACACGCAGCTGCCAGGCACACTTGCGCGCTGTTGCAATCTTCTCAATCAAAACAAAGACAGACACCGACAAACTGATGAATGGAAAGGCCAAGAGACGGCCCCAAAGGGGGATGGCCAAGAGGTGGGCTGCAGTGATGCTACGAGTCGGTTCGATCTGGTCACTACCGCTCTCAGTCCTCACTCCTAATCACCAACGCATCGATTAGTCGAGTCTCTTCAGGCACTTGCTGCCTGTCGGTGGTTGGTCAAACAGCACCACGCAGTGGGATATATGCTCAATGGGGAAGTAGGGATGCATATGCGAGAGAAAGAGGCCCTACAATCATTGCTCTTTAGGGGTGACTGGCAAGAGATGAGATGCTTGGCATGCCGGCTGCGTTCCAGCAGGGACAGTGGATGATGCGCGGCAGGGCTTGCCACTCAGGTCAGAGACAGTGGGGATCACAGCAGCAGCGGTCTGTGTATGTGAGTGAGAGAGGAGGGAGAGGGAAGGAGAGAGAAAGCGAGGAGGGGAGAGAGTCAGTGTCAAACACAACCACACGGATGGCAGCACTGACAATGTGCTAAGCTGGCTAGCACTGAGCAGACAGGCACGGTGAGCACGACAGACTACATTCACTCAGTATTACTCCGAGTCTCTCGATCACACTGCTAAAGTCTACCAACACACAACGGACTGACTCGCAGGGACAGAGGGAGCGATGCGTACTGCTTTCGCGTAGCTCTCTCTCTCTCTCTCTCTCTCTCTCCTATGCATCGTAACCAAAGATAAAGCGGTGTGGTTTACCTAGCACTCGTTTGCGTAGAAGTAAAGCAAAGTTATCACATTAAATGAAAATAAGCCACACCTTTATATAGCTACTACCGTTGTTTATTTGGTACTGAGCTTCACAGAAGCGAAGTGGACCACCTCGAATTGTAGCATGCAAAGTGAGAGAAACAAAGGCAGAGACGCGTTTGCACCGTGCCACTGTGCAACACACAACACCGGCACATCACTAGCGAGGTGTGAACCTGGCCGAGTTGACATAGCGTGCCTTTTGGTGCGCCTCCCACGCCTATTCAACCACGTGTAGCGTGATCCCTTTAAAGTTCAAACCATTGCACCCGAAAGCGTTGCCATTTGTCACCAATGGTGACTCACCATTTCACAAAACAGTCACAATGTGTTTAGCTTGATTCCATATGGGTATTCGAACAACGCATACGAATAACAAAGATTTGTCTCATTATCAATTCGCATCACAATAACATTCCTACATTGACGCGTAATCAATATCAATTTTGACAATTTATCATGCTGCTTGTGCATCATGCTTGTAGAGGGTTAATAGTTGATTATTGGCTTTATCGACATCTGATTATTGTTTACTCATGTATATTACGTAAATTGATGCAACCAACAGGGTAGATTTGTGCGAAGCAATTTTTCAGTGATAGGTAGAATTATCAACTCACTTTCCCATTCGCGCTCAACACAGCTTGTATCACACTTTTCAAGAAATAGAATTCCAGTACGGTGTTATTTTAACAAATAAATTTATTAGAAATAAAATAAACTTTTTGAAACCTTTCTTGAAACATTAGCTCAGAATATCTCAGAAATAACGTTCAAATATGACTTTTAGTCGGCTTTTGGCCTGGGTCATGATACGAGTTAAATCAATGGCAACAAGTGAATGTTTATCTAGTGACGAGAGCTCTTGTACAAATAGTCAACTTGATTAGCAGCAACAGCAAGATATCACTGGGACTTAGGGAAAATTGCAATTGACATAGGAGACACGAGACAAATGACTGGGAGGAGAGGTCGATCTGACGAAGAATGGTGCTTGGTGAGGTGTACTAGGTCTACTTGGTGACCGTGTGCATCGCTTTGGCAACATATGCCACATTGTTGGAAGAGAGACCTGCCATGCTGATGCGTCCGTCCTTAGTCATGTATATGCTGAACTCACGCGCCAATCGTTCCACCTGGTCAGCGGTCATTCCCGTGAAGCAAAACATACCGATCTGATCGGTAATGTGCTTCCAGTCACGCGTGGAGCCTTCCTTTTCGAGAATACCACGAAGCTGAGTGCGCATCGTGATGATTCGTTGTGCCATCTCTTTGACATCCTTCAACCACTGGGTGCGCAGAGCAGCATCACTCAATATGAAAGAAGCGATGCGAGCACCGTGCAGTGGTGGATTCGAGTACATAGGACGGATCAAAATCTTGAGCTGCGACATGACTCTGGCAGCCTCATCCGCGGAAGAGGTGGTCACCGTGCACGCACCGACACGCTCCCCATAGAGACCCATGTTTTTGGCGAACGACTGCGCTAGCACCACTTGGTGACCATCTTCGATGAATAACCGTACCGCCGAGGCATCGCGGTCAATGTCACCTGTGGCAAAGCCCTGGTAAGCCATGTCGAAGTATGGAAAGATCTTGCGCTGCTTGATCAGATTGGACAACTCTTTCCATTGATCGAGCTAGAAAGAAAGTTAAAATTTATATTTTAAAAATATAAATATATAATTACTAAATAGCAAACCTTGGGATCAACACCGGTCGGGTTGTGAGCACATGCATGCAAAAGAATCACAGATCCCTCAGGGATCTTAGCAATATCTTGTAAAGCACCGGAAAAGTCGAAACCACAGGTCTTCGGATCGTAGTAACGGTATTGCTTTATGTTGAAACCGGCACGCTTGAAGAGCGGGATGTGATTGCCCCAAGTAGGCGTTGGAAGGTAGATATCTTTCGGACCCGGGTGAAAATCACGCAAAAAGTAAGCCCCAATGGTGAGGGAACCGGTACCCGAAATGCCTTGCACAGTTGCGTTCTGTAGATTTTGACAATAATTTAGAAATACATTGAGTGACTGTTGATCATGACACATACCAGTTTGTTCTGAATCACAGGGCTCTTCTCACCGAGGGCAAGTTTGGCAGCAGCAGCGGTGAACTCGGGCAATCCCGAAATAGGCAAGTATTCCTTGTCCAAATTAAGCTCATTCATTTTCTCCTCGGCCTTGATCACTGAGGGCAACACGTGCGGCTTGCCTTGATCGTTTCGATAGGCTCCAACTCCGAGGTTTACCTTCTTAGAATTGGTGTCACGTTTGAAAGCCTCGGTAATGCCGAGAATGGCATCAGGCGGGCCCATTTCAACATTAGCCCACCATGAGCTATTGATGCATGGCAAATTAAGTAAGATGTTTTAAAGTAAAAAAACGGTCACTTACTTGAGCCGTCGAGCCAAGATCGAGGTGGAGGAAAATTGAAGTCGCAGAGGAACAGATGCGGCGGCGGCAATCATCTTGACCATCGGTGAGATGACAGAGAAGCGATCCAGCAACGGTGTAGAAGTCCGGCGAGTGGATGGTAGAGGACAATGTCACTTTAGTGAAAGCGAGTGCGGCGTCCGAGCAAACGGTGAAGAATAACACGCCAAGGGCACCAATATAAATAGGCGATCAAGGAGAGCTCGGCGTGTTTACCGAAACAAGTCAGGAGTGGTGAGTGCACTAGCGGGCGAGAGAAGCCTGTGGTGCACACTCTGCACACGCCGTCGATGCCTGATGCGCCCCACAGCGCCATCTCGAGTGCCACACTCACAGATAGCTAACTGCAAGAATGGCATCTCGATCCACCCATTGCTACTGTCTTATCGGATAGATCTGGCAGTGCGGACAAGCCTCTCTAATACAATTTGGCAGAGATAGAACTTGTAGTCAGATAAATGCTTAGCAATCCCATTCAAATGTTTTACAATACTTGGATTGTTTCTAAATTCGAAATTTCTAAAACTTTCTTCTAGTCTTGGTAATGTTTGAAAATTTCTGTGTTAAATTTACCGAGTTAACCTAAATAGATTCAACTGAACCTTTATCGAGTATATAATCGTAATAATTAAAAACAATGTTAACCCGATTATCTATCTGATTATTTCGAAGTTTTTATATTCCAAGTTCATGTTCTAAATCCACTATGGTTAGGTAGATGTGTTAAGACAGTGTCACCCGACCCGTGCAAGTGGTGATCACTCGGACCCCGACCGATCTGTCACATGTCACCATAACACCCACACATGGCAACCTCCGATTGCCTTCCACAGTAATAGACTTTCATCATGCCACGGATGACAAAAACATACCAAACCACAAAATAAAAACAATTAATCACGGGTTCTCTTATTTATCCAACTCCGGGCTCTTTATTGATTTTAATTTAAATAAACAAATCAATTGTTAATAATTTAAACATTAAAACACAATTCTGTGATTGGAAAATTCCAGAATAGTGTCCAAATAAAAAAAGGTTTTCCATGCCAATATCAGAGATGTGAATTGATAGGAGTGAGTACGAGATGCTGGTGACACACGCACATCAGCACTTGTGATAGAGCTCACCATCAAGGAGACTGTGGCGCGTTGGTTGTCCTCGATGCATGTCTCGCCTCGCGGTGTCATTCTCAATCATACACTAATCAAGTGACTTCACGTGGTCGGTGACTGCACTTTGCTATGCTCGCGCAACTGGTGCTATTTTTACAAGTAATGAGTTATTCCGGGTTACACTCGCGAACGCATTCTATGTTGGCAGTGAAAGCAAGCCACCACTGTCAAACGATAACGAGTAATATCTATCTTATATAATTCGACTAAGTGAAAAGCTCGTATTTTGATTAAGTATATATCAATTATTTTATTATCAAGCAAAAAAAGAGCACGAATGTGATTAATTTGTCTATATATTATCGGCTGACAATCAGAGTCAGCCACGATAATTGAGGCATAGAAAGACGATCATCCACTGTGTGGGGTGTAAAGTGAAGGGAATCTGAGCTTGAGTTTCATTCAGCTGTATCAACATGCCATCGCAGAGTGACAGTTGAGTTACAGTGGCTAGTTGAAACCTTTACTCACTATCCTGACCATCATAATTTGTGTATGTTCAAGTAGATGACGTCTGGTTTGGTCAGAGTTGCATCACAGCATCGGTTGAGAACGTGTTGTCTCAGTGTTACTCGCAGTTTGGCTAAGCGCTTTGGCACTGGATGGTATATGAAGGCACTTAGGTGTCACCTCAGTTGGCATTGCGGTACATGTTCACATTGAGGCGCATCTTGTTGAAAGCCTTGGTCTTGATAAAGTCAACTTGCTTGTAGACTGTACTACTGTTGTTGTTGAGCTCGGACTGTCCCAGAGCATTAGTCGTATGGCCGTTGCTCGAGGTGAGTTGGCCCACTGTGTTGTTGTTGACCAGATCGATTTGATGCAGAGCATTGCTTGATGTCTGCCCATTCGCCGTGTGCCCGTTCGTGTTGGGAATGTTATTCGCGGCGTTTTGCTGCGTATTCATATCCTGACTGGTGCTGTTACTCGAGTTATTCGTTACCGCTGGATCTTGCGGTGTTCTTGGACTTTGCGAATTGGTAGACTCAGAATCGAGATCTAGATCTAAATACTGTCTTTCACAGTCTTCTATGTGTCGAGGCAATACTCTTGGCTACATAAGCACAGGATTTGGAATATTAGTGGTAGAAGATTAAATAAGCTGAGTAACCAACCTGTTCGCAATGAGATAGATGAGCATAGCTAGACGGTTGTCGACCTTTGTCACCTTCGGTGAGAGCTCGAAGTGAGTAAGAAGTCGGCGGTGGCCTAGGCAACGTGTGGTGGTGCCGACCCATAGACATCGGACCACTTTACAGATAAGACACATTAGAATAAGGAGTGCACAGTGTGAGCGGATATGCATACCTGGCATTGCGTGGCATTGTGGGGTGCATTGTACCGTGGTTGCCATTGGTGTTGTCACGCACACTGGAATCCACATTTCGACGCCGTTGTGGCTTCAGTTGGCGATTGACTTGAGGTGGCACTAGCATCGAACCGTAAGCTTTGGCAGAGCCTGAATGCCACGTATCGTAGTAGTTCACAGGCATTTGGTTGGGACGAGACGAATTGAGGTAGAATGGCCTGTTAGTGGCCAACATCGTCGATGGCAACACCTTTGACTTAGGTGGTAGGCCCACTTGAGGCCTCAATTGCTGCTTGGTTGGGGTAGGATGACTCGTAGTGCTTGCTAAATGATCACTCGAAGTTTGGTCGGGAGGCCAGAGGGCCAGGGAACTTTGTGATTTGTTAAGTTGCAATGCCGCTGGTTTGGGTGGCCTTGGTGGTGGCGAGCGACGACCAGTGTAGCACTCCGAGATGGGGATGTAGTTGAGGGTGGCAATCGATGACTCACTAGTCGAATGTTGCTGCTGTTCCGACTGACTCGGCTGGGGCGAGTAGCGTTCGGTAATATCAAGCACCGGCAGAGTGTCGTTGGGACTGACACTCTCGATCTTGAGCCCACACACGGCACAGATGCACTCGACCCACTTGTTCATGTCCTCCTCAGTACGAGCAACTAGAATGTAGGTTCGCTTCGTCGTGCGTAAGTCGAAGATGTGCTCGTAGTTGTGTGGAATCTCCGGATTTCGAAATTCCAGCTGCAACCCAGCATCAACCTGAGTAATACAACATGTTAGTGAGATGTCACAGGATCACTTAACGAAACTTATTGACTAGAAAAATGTATACAAAAACATACCAGAAATAGTCCCAACTTATGCGAATGGTAGTTAGTTTTTATCAATAAAGCTAACTCACAAACATAAAATGGACAAAGTGTTATTGTTTGTGGAAAAGCTTTACTGATAAAAACTAACTACCATTCGCATAAGTTGGGACTATTTCTGGTAGGTTTTTGTATACATTTTTCTAGTCAATAAGTTTTGTTTTTATTTTCAGGAGAAACTTGTTTTTATCGTTTATCTATTTGTCTTATCTCACACTTATCTTTAATTTTATCTTTTGTTTAAATGCTTATATGTGTTATACTGACTAGTATTTTTGTAATGCAAGCTATTTTTCAAAATGAGACGATTTCGAGAATCTGGATGTTCTGACCAATTTTGGTATCAACCGTTTGAGAAGATATTAACTAGGGGCTGAGAGTTTCGTTCAGTGGGAAGTGATAGCAAATAACCTGTTCACACTGGTCCAAGTCAATGGTACCCTTCAGCTTCTTGCAGGTTTGATCCACATAGTACTCGAGAACGTATTGACCTGGAATCTGGCCCGCTAAGCGTAGAACAAACCAACGTCGGCGCCATTTCTGCAACAAAGAGTGATCAGATTCGGAGCGTCGAAGAAGTGGTCGTAGAAGCGGGAACTGTCGACCCACAGTTTTCCAACTCTGTTCGGGTGGCGATTTGATGAGCCAACCCGAGTAGACAATTGACTGGTGGTTTG
Organism: Papilio phestus; assembly: GCA_018231625.1. Taxonomy (NCBI): domain Eukaryota; kingdom Metazoa; phylum Arthropoda; class Insecta; order Lepidoptera; family Papilionidae; genus Papilio; species Papilio phestus. The sequence continues at coordinate 623 of DVQH01000565.1, read as the reverse complement.
GTGTGTCCATCATCCTGAAGTGAGGCCAGCGACATTGGCAGGGTAAGAGGCACAGGTGACCCAATCACCACAAACAGGTATGGCACATCGTGTTGATCCGAGAGTGACACTATCGATGCTCTTTGATGCCACCGCGGTAGTGCTATCGCGGCGCAATGACCACGAGTGCGATGCAATCACCACACACACACCTCGCCCAAAGCGGATACGGCTTAGACTCGATCCGCCCGACCCTCTGTCCGTCAGTGATCGTGGTCGGCTGCGGTAGGCACAACAGGAGCCAGCCTGATCATTACTCAGATGTGAAATGCGACCATTTAACACTCAACACTGTGCTCGGCGCGTTCGAGTTGAGCAGTGAGAGAGACAAATGAGAGCCAAACACCGAGATGAGCAGGAGAAGCAGCCACAGGCGGTACTAGTGGTTTTAGCCTCCACTTGACTCGTCGCATTCACTGCGCAGTGGCCCGTCCTACACTAGACGCGCCACGGCCACAGCCACCGCCACCACCACAGCCACGAGCAGTCAGACTGTTTTGGTAACGTTCTCTGTGAACTTCCCTTTTGATACATTTGTCGTCCGAGCGAGCGGGGGCTCTTCTGAGATTCAGAATTCACGTAAA
>DVQH01000564.1:0-21686 GCA_018231625.1 Papilio phestus | reverse complement strand
AGAGAGAGAGAGAGAGAGAGAGAGAGAGAGAGAGAGAGAGAGAGACTAAACAAATTTGTCATTGAGAATTTCACGACGTGATTGAATCAAGGGACGAGGAGATACCTACTTGTCAAAAGTGTCAAATACGCGACGATTGCCATTTGACATCTGACAGTGGACACAATCAGCCCAAGTGCACAATCGCGTCAGTTCCGCTGGGTTGCTGTCACCGAGCCACTCGCAAGGCAGATGAGTAGCTTTGTGAATCAAGTTAATTTATTCTCAACAATCCTATTTGATTTGGCTTGACGGCTCGGCTGGTCTTCTCACGCACCCGTGCTCAATACTATTTTTCCTAATATACTTGTTAGTAAAATCTGGTCTTTTGACACCTTTCCACGGTTTAGATCATTGATAGGTCAAAATTGACTTGGCAACTCTTTCAAGTGAACCCACACAATTTTCCTATGCAAATTATGTAGTCATCAAACTTCTATGAGCCAATATCATACCTGTCGTTCGCTTGATGAAACGAAAGAAGCTCAACAAAAGTGGAGTTGAAAATTGGTCAGAACTTTGAGCTGAATTGAGCTTAACTTAATTTAAAAGATGCCGTCTATTATTTGAGGATGTTTGATCATTTTTGATAATGCTTGCTGACTCAGTGAACGAGTCGCTTCTGAAAAATTGCTTAAAATTGGGAAATACATGTACCGAGTATGGAAAACATAGAGAAAGAAATGAAGGCACCAAGGCATCGAATCAAGCGGCGTATGTTCAGTGGTGTGCGTGGCCAGTGTGGTCCACCAAGACCAGAATGGGGCAGCGATGGTTGAGAAAGAAAGGGAGTCTGAGAGCACGGCGGGAGCTCGAGCACGTCAGTGACAGGCAGTATAGCGAGCACCTGCCTGACTAGACGTACGCGCGAGCACACCGCAGTGAAGTCTGCCGGGAAGAGTGGCGGTGTCGCCTATAAATGATCGATTATGCCTGGCCTCAGCCACTGACACTGGTCGTCGCGCAACCGTCACACCACGGAGACTACCGAGCACGATCCACTGTCTCGAAGCACGGTCCCAGTTTGAGCACAGCTAATTGCTTGGCATCCGCAGGTATGTCCAGTCATGTCGACATCGGGATGCGTGAATGCACCACCACTGAGTGCGCTGGTGAATTCATTTTGTAATTTAAAAAGCTCAACTTGGATAAAGGTGAAAGTCTAAGAAGCGGGTTCGATTCAAATGATAAAGTCGACAAAGGCTTTGACCACTCAATAGTTAAAAACACTGGCCATATCTCGTCATTTCCGAGCGGCATGCGTGCTAGTGGCAAAAGTGACTTCACGAGAGAAGTCACTTCCGCCATGTTGTCAGCGCACACGTGATCGCCTCACCACCACATCGTTTGCCGAATACTTTGTTTTCAAATTTTTAATTAACTAAGAATTTTGAATTCTTTAGTTAATTAACTAGTGGAAATAAAGTATTGTCAGGCATCCCTCGAGGTGAATCAACAAGAAATGACTGCTATCATGAACGCGAGCTCAAACAACTTTTCCTCTGGAAATATGCAGATCAGCTGCAATGAACTTGACGACTCGAAGAGTTTAATGTACAAGCCAGAAGGCTCTACATTATCCAATAGTAGTGAATCGCCGGTGGACAAAGTGACCCTTCGGCGCCAGAAGAATCGTGAATCAGCAGCGCGTAGCAGAATGAAAATAAAAAACAAACTCAACTCGCTGGAGTGTACGGTGAATGAACTGCTGAAACGCCGTCAAGCCTTGGAGTTCGAGAAGAAAATTATCTTGGAAGATATCGATACCCTGGAAAACCAAATGATCAAGATAAAATTGGAGGAAACAAGAAACCAGTGAAGTGAAGTGAAATTGACATGCACAGTGTGCTCCGACTAGTGTGCATCAAATCGCTTTGAGAACAACACTGAGTTTTGCTTGCTAACTCCCTCAAGTTTCTATTACTTGTGTTTATTTATTTCCTAGACTAGATATACAAATGTAAGTCATTAGTATTTATTTATCAATTGTATTTTATCGTCAATTAAATATGTAAATATGTATTCAATAAAATGATTTGTAGTTTAAATTTTCAGTTAGAGTTAATCAAACACCTTCATTATCATTGCCAATAAAATAACAGAAATCCAAGAAATAAACAAAACCACTTGTTTATTTCTTGACGCTACCTGCAGCTTCATTTCAAATTCCGCCATGATGTAAATACCATCACCTCAAATAAATTCAGTTTATAAAAGAGATTCAGGGAAATTAGAGTCCAATATATAAACCATAAGACTAAAAATTATAGATAAAAAAATACAAACAAGTCATTAATTTGATATTTTATAAATAAATTAAAAAATAATAACAAATTTAATTAGGAAATCAATTCATTTACTGTGAAGTACTACTTTGGGTATGTTCTGACTGAGTATTGAGGACCTGACCATCGTCCTTTTCTTTGCTTTTATTGTCATCGTCGATTTCTTCAATCTGTGGCTGATCAAGCTATTTAGAAGAAAAAATACAATCAAGGTAAGTAATTAATCTGTTGAAAAAACAGACCTTTGTTGATGAATCATCTTTGTTAATTTCGGATGATATCTCTACAATCTTAACATTCGAGGAATCACTTGACTGAGTAGTGGAGCTAGCTGCCTCAATAGCTTTGGGCATTTCGATGGTGGGTGCAGTAGGTTTAGCCTTTCGTGCCGGGTTGAAAAAGCCACAGTAGGCACAGATGTACGAGATGTACTCAAATTCTTGCGGTAAAGCCATACCGTTGTGAGAAGAGCATTTGAGACAGATCAGAGCGAAACGGTTGGAAGGGCCATCGCCAAACATGTAGTCAATCATCTTCTCTACTGCACTGCGATTCTGAGGCAAGATTGGCTTCACGGTCCGACTGAAACTAGCTGGTGTTGCAAGCATCGGTGCTGTCGCGAAATTGCTCGCTAAGTTAGAGGTTGGTGGAGAGGGCAATCTGGCTTGCGAAGTTGAAGGTCGAGGTGCCATTCGGGGTTGTGGAGAAGAGGTCGAGGCGAAGCGGGGTCGTTGTGGAGTCTCTTTCAGCTTGTCCAAGTGAGACAAGTTACTTAGTGACATACTAAGATTTCGCAAAGCACTTGGATCATACTTCTCCAAGATAATCTTTGCATCATTGAAAGTCTCCGTTTCCTGAACTTTAGAAAGAATTTTCTTTTTCAATTTAATCAAGGTTACCAACGTTAAGTTGTTGTTGATCTGAACCCATTTAAAATACTTTCGTATAAGCTTGGTTAATAGGTGAATTCTAAAAATATAATATGTCAGGCATGAAGGTTACAACAACTGCAAAATAACATACGCAAGAGGAAACAAAGCAAGAAAACCCAATGCAAGGATGACGCGTAGATTGTTTAAGTTGTTTCGATCAAATATAAAATACAGATAGCCAATTCCACATAAATAAATAATCACAGATACTATTATTAAGAATATAATTGAATTCTTCTCTCGCACCATGGCGTATAATTTAAACTCTTCAATTTTGTCGATATCATTCTGAATATCTTCCAACTGCTTTTTTGTGTTTTTATTAGTCTGTATTTACAATAAAAATTTAATTAATGCGCCTAAAAAGTAAACAGCACTTACCTTAAATGGTAAAATATTACCCATGTATGCAGCTATTAGATCATACCAATCAAGGTTGAACGAAAACTGGATGTCACAAGACAAAGATCTTTGCAAAGATCGGATTTGTTACTTCAGAATCACTGTAAAATGTATGTGTATGTATTGTTTATATACACCTTATAGGGGCGAGCATTTCTCGTGTTGTAGAGGTATAATAAAAACAATTCTAGCTGAATGAGATTAGTAGGGTAAGGTTGACATGAGGACTAAACAATCCAGTGACGGTGTGTCGGTAAGCAACAACATAATGAGTGTCACTCTTGGTCGGGTGGGTCGAAACAGGCGCCAAGTGGAGGAATTGGGCATAGTGGTGTCAAAATAGTGGCCACTCGCGACACAACAACCATCACTAATCCATGAGTGATCTAGAGTCCGCACCGGCTCACCAGATCTATCTTCCCTATTTCTCGATTCACCATGGAACATATCTATTCTGTCTCAATACCATCTCCAATTTCTCATGCCAAACATTACTTGGAAAATAGGTTTGTTTTTTTAGTTCAAATAATTTTATATTTTTAATAATATTCTGTTATTTTGAATTCTTTCTCATTATTTTTATTTTAGAGATTTCCGCTTAATTACGTCGATCTCTAATAGCAACATATTGGCATTTACTTCCAACCTTGATCTATTAGATGTTTCACCCAAACTATTGGGAAATTTTATCTATGTTGTTGATTTGAATTTGCCTTTCTATCCGTACAAGTAAGTGTATACTAATGTGTATATTAGAACTGAATTGTCTAATCAAATTTGCACATTCTATTCACACATGTAGAGTGACCGAGAGTGATCAAAGAATAACTATTTTAGAATGGAACCAAAAATCGACCAAACTCTTAGTTGGCAAAGAAGGTGGTGAGATGGAAGTGTGGTCAATACGCAACTATCTTCTCAGTGATTGGTGCAAGCTTCATTCTCAATGCATTTCTGGAGATAGTATTCTGTCTGGCATTTGGTTTCATCGTGGTATTAAGTTGAGCATTAATTATGACAAGAAAGATTCGAATCTTTTGTATCAAGACAAGTTTAGCTATACTAAAATAGGCGCTTCAGTTGTACAGTTTGGCAACAAGCACACCGATGGCTATCTTTACATCACTTCATCTGGCTTTGTTTATGCACATGTGACCCTTTCACATGGAAAAACCATTACTGGTTGTGAACTGTTGAACAAATTTAGAAGCAAGATTAACTTAGTCGACATTGCCTACATGAAGAATGGTTCTTTTTTGGTTATCATCTCTAACGGAAATGCTTGTTTGCCTTTTTATTGTTATAAAATTACCATCAGCATTAATTACTCTGAGAATCAAAAGTTGAACATAGTGTGTGAACAGTTTTCAAGTTTTACTTTAAATTGCTCGATGAATTCTCCCGGCATGTACCCTAACGTTTGTTTTGCAAAATTTATTGTCAAAGAACTTCCCGATTCGGTTTTGTTGGTTGCCACAGGTAAAACTGGCTCAATCATTGAACTATGGGAATTGCGAGAGAAGAATATCCAGTTTCACAACATTGTACAGAACATGGTTCAGCAAAATGAAGTGGTTGATAATTTGAAAGAGTGGTGTTGGCAGTATACTTCATGCAGTACTTCGACATCTCATGTGACAGCGTTGGCCACACCACGAACCACACTATTTGACCTCACTCCTTCTCCTTCCTACATCACCGTGGCTTACACTGACCATACCGTCAAATGCTTCTATAGAGAGGATTTCCAAATGCTTGTCAGCATTGACTTGTCCGAAGATTGTCTTGGCAAAGAAAATGCTTTTGGATCCACTTCGCTATTTGCACAACGAACTAATCCAACCAACAATGTATCTACCATTAGTGACTTAGCTTTGTCGTGGAGCAGTTGCGTCTTGGTTGGTCTCGATTCATTTTCTCAATTACACGTGTTTCGCCTTTCCCCAGTACTAGAACCTTGCAATCCGATGAGTCTCAATTTAGCTCAAATTTTGCTAGAGTACAGTCTTCTGTCAGGCAACGACTACTGGGATGTACTGATCAGCATTAAACCTCAATTTGTCGATTCTCTTTGTGAACGTATTACCGAAAACTTTATTACTCGGCAAACGCAAACTATTCAGCAAAAATGGCTTGACAGTGTGTTAGAGTTGAAGACTTCTTTATTTAGAAGTGTCATTTCGGGTCCATCTACTATCAACTATTGCAAAGCTGGTGACTGTTTTGCCATGAAGATGCTTAATGCCATATCAGAAACAATTAAACGTCAGATTCGGGCACGTGAGTTTCAAGATGGTGAAGGACCAATTGAAAAACTTGCTCTACTTGTACAGAATACACAAAATGATACACAGTTTGTGAATATTGATAAAATTTTGCCTATGTTAGACAACAAAGATTTCTATGTCGAACTATCTACTCAGCAATCTTTTCTAAGTCTAATGCAATGGGTTTGCGATTTGTCTCTGTACTTGTTGGCCTCCATTCCGCAACAGTGTCACCAAAATCAGTATCGATTGCCAGGGGTAAGTGAATTTGAATTGTTATATAATAGTTACATTTTTTATTAAAACTTTGTTTCTTTAGGCTGGACTTATTTTTGATCCCAGTTCAATCAATACAATCCGCGAGTTATTGGTTATCATTCGTTTTTGGAGTTTGATTGACAATCCTTTCTTGCCTAACTTCTCGAAGCTACTTGACAATTTGGACGTGATAGCTCTCATCTACAAGTTATTGACCAAAATTGTGATAGCATTGTCTGAGAAGAACGTGGAGAAGAAGATTGACGACAGTATCATCGACGAGTGTTGTGTGCTGCCCAACCATGTGGTGATACCGCAAATGGATCTCCTGCCCAAAGCGATAGGTGTCGCCAGCCCATCCCTCTACAGCAGCCCCAACCCGATGGCATTACAGTACGGCATTGAGCCCAAATCTTTCGAGTACAGCTTCAAATTGCATTCAATCGAAGGTGCCATCAACTTGTTCGACAACCGCATGGTCGATATCTTGCGCTACGTGGCACTTGGTTCTCGTGCCAGAAGATCCAGTAACATTCGAAGTTGCACCAGGTGTAACTCGGCTTCACTAATGAAGCCAGTAACCAACAAACAGTATGCCGCCCGAGCTTGGGACTATCAGTGGGTTAAGAAGTGCTTTTGCGGTGGCTACTGGAAAATTGAACTCCCTCACAATTGACTTGTACAAGCTTGGTTAAGATTTATTGTAAAGAAATTATTTTTGTCTTTTGTCTTGTTGAAATTCATTTATATAATTGAAATTATGCTCTCAGATCAAGAGAATGCAGCAAAATATCGACTTGATTTAGTTCATGCTCAATATTTAACCCTCGCGAGTTTGCTAAGAAATAACGAATATCGTCAATTATTTCAATGGTATCCGTTTCTTGGCGTTCTTTAACTTCCTGAAATGAAAGAAGATAGATGATAAATTATGCCCGCAAGTGAAATGATAACTGACCTTTGCATCAGATAGAATAAGTTGTCTGAAGTCCTCTTTGTCAAGGTACTACGAGGCAAACTGGTCAAGACTACTGCGGCATGCTAACAAATGAAATACTAACCTGGTTCAGATTAGTAGCAACCTGTTCGGTGGCGGTCGATTCCAACTTGGGTAGGTGGAACATACGTGCCATCTTGATGATATCGATTGCATTGAATAAAGATATGTGGTTTTCAATAATGTTGGCACAGTGTTTGGTGAGCGATCTTATCAAATATACATCTGACTGAAGCAATAGCTCAAAGGCCAACTCGATGGAAAGCTACAAGTACAGAATTCGTGAGTTACAGTCAAGTATGGTATGCAAATTATGAATTACCTCAGCTTGGTTTGTGTAAATGTACGAAAGCAACGCTTGGAAAGAATCGATGGTTATGTGGGAGAGTTGGTACACCGGCAGTCCATTATAATCATCCTTGAATACATCAAAGTAGTCTTGAATCAAGGCACGAAAGTATTCGCTTCTACCGCACAAGAACAGTCGATGGCATTTGAACAAGTGATTCTCCACTTTGAATACTATATCACCATACTCGGACAACTGGCAAAAACTAGTAGTTTGAACTTCACTCTGCTTTGATTCTACGCATGACAAGCTATCTTGTAACTCTATTGGCAATGTATGATAGAAAATTTTATAATAATCTTGATTTATAGAGGATTCTAAATAAACAGTTAAATTTTTGATTTTAGATTTGAATTTAACTAATAAATAAATAAATATCAATTTAAAATCAGTACGAATAATTGCATTTCATTACTTACCATAACATGTATCAATATGATTGGTGATAAGATGGTATGCTGAATCCAACTTGCATTGGCGAACCAACCTCAGCACATCTTCACTTAAACTAACATGAAATTCAAAAATTCCGGTATACAAATAATGCAACAAAACTCGAAATGCTTTGGGATTAACCTACAAAGTTTTAAATTATAATACATCTATGATTGAAATTTCACTATACCATAGAATGGTTAATAGTTATCGTTTGTCTTCTATTCCACTTGTTGCAAAACTGATTGTAAAAGTACGGACACCGAGCCATTAAAATGTATCGGTGTGCTTTGAATGTGTAGTTGTGAACGTAAAATGTTACATCGTACAATTCTCCAAATTCAAAAGCTCTAAACATAACTATTCTTAGTAAAGTTAATTAAATAATTTCAGATGTCCATACTTGCGTAAAAATTCATCATAGTCATTACGTCGAATCACTTTTTTGCTAATCACTTTATATTCATGAGCGAGAATTTTCCGAATCTCAGGAGTTAAAGCACCGTAGACACAACGCTCGCCATCAAAGGTATTTATATTACACCGAGCACCTTGAATAATAAAATAAAAAAATAGAAATTTGAAGATTTCAACTAGAAACCAAAAACCAACAGGGAAATTTACCATTTTCCAAAAGAAAGCGTACCAATTTAAGATGCCCACACAAGCATGCATAATACAGTGGTGTCGAGTCAAACTTGTCTCGACAGTTGATCTCGACATCTTTTTTCTCTACTAAAATCCTTGAAAAGATTGGCAGTAAAATTAACAAATAAATTTACATAGATCATTATTTTATTGAATTACTTGACTGTTTCCAAATCACCAACTTTGCAGGCACGAAACAATCTGGAGAGGTCCATGATGAGAATAGACTCATTGAATAATGAGTTAATGAAATTGGTTAGTGACAATGGGTTAGTGACAATGATGACAATATACGTAAGACATACGTATGGATTGGGACGTGATCACTAATCAGTGATGTCTAACTGGTGAGCCACGCCGGCCAAAGAGGGAAGGATTTGAATGAGTGCGCGTGCTCACAACTCGCATCACATGATGATGCTCGATCAGCTGTGGGACTGAGCTATCCGCCAGCGCGCAGAGTACAGCAGCAACACAGCCTAGAGCAGTACTGCCTCAAGCCACTAGCTTTGTCCTTGCTTGCTTACTACATGTGCTCGCACCACCAAACTGCTGCACCAAACAGGCCACACTGATCTGGCCACAAGCGAAGATCTAGGCTCGTGAAGATTCCTCACTGTCGGTGGCTAGCGCACTACTTGCAAGTGCAGTACATGTTACGTCGAAGGTGGGAGGGAAGTGCGCGGTGGTAGCTCGATTCAGGTCTCCGTGTACTTTGCCTCGCTATGCCAGTGTGTATGATATCGGTCTGCCGTCTCTGGTGATATCTCCTCATCTCTATTCTCAACGTACACAAGGGTTTCCAAATATGCTCACACATTTTGTTTGTTTGAGTACAACCGCAATCACCGACGACACCAATAACCCAGTGTTTTTCGTTTCGATCACTCATCATATATACGATAAATTACTTGCTTTTGGCCTCTCACATTTGTACGGGTTCACGCTAACAAAGACGTAGAATTATATGCCGGATTCTACCACTTTTTTGGACCATTAATTTTATTCTATTACCAACATTTGTTGAATGTCACCTGAAGAAGACAACTAAACAAACGCACAAATTTGTAAATCTTTTGAACGAGTATTTCCCATGCAATGACCGCCAGTGTAAGTCTTGACTTTCATCCTTGTCTTTTTTGTTCTTTTTAAAATAGCATTAAATTGAAAACTTCCCCGTTCTAAATTTAAAATTACCAACGTTTTTTACATAGTGGATGGATAGTTTAGTAGTTGGTAGTAAATATTATTTTATACGACTTTTTTTATTGTTTTGAAATTTGAATTAATTTTAGTTTGATTAGTCTGGTCAGCTGCCCAACTCGGAACGAGTCATCATGTCGCTAGTAGCAGGAGCAATTGCGGGTGCAATAGCTAAAACGGCGATTGCGCCCCTTGACCGTACCAAGATCAATTTTCAAACTCAGAACAAGATGTTTTCTTTTCGCGGAGCTTATGAATTCATCATTCAATCATACCGTCAACATGGCATTACTAGTCTTTGGCGCGGCAACTCAGCTACAATGGCGCGCATCATTCCTTATGCTGCACTTCAATACTCAAGCCACGAACAGTTCAAGCACTTGCTTCAAGCGGAGACCAATGCTCAAAAGTAAGTTGACCCCAAATCGAGTATGGTTTGTAATGTGATTGTAATGTAATGTAATAATGATTAAACAGAAAGGCCCATCCACACCGATCGTTCATAGCTGGTTCGCTAGCTGGAGTGGTTTCCACCTCTGCCACTTACCCGCTTGATCTAGCGCGTGCTCGAATGGCAGTCTCCACCTACAATAGTTTACTTGAAGTGTTCGTTATCTCGGTTAGGCAAGACGGCTTCTTCTCTCTCTATCGAGGATTTATGCCCACCGTTTTAGGTGTAATACCGTATGCTGGTTGCAGCTTTTTTACATACGAAACACTTAAACGATTTCATTATGGTAAGCTACATTCACTTTTGACGATTTGCTCACCAGATTTTTTATTTTGATATAGATATCTATGGGAGCAATGAGCCACATCCGGTGTTCCGCTTAGTTTTTGGTGCCATCGCTGGTTTCATTGGTCAATCATCTACTTATCCACTTGATATAGTTCGGCGCCGAATGCAGACTCATCGGGGATATTCAGAACTTGGCATTTTGGGCACGATGAAGAAGGTAGTTGTTGAAGAAGGTTTATTTACCGGTCTCTACAAAGGCCTCAGCCTCAACTGGGTTAAAGGTCCCATTGCTGTGGGTATCAGTTTCACTTCGTTTGATATAATTCATACGTTTCTATGTCACCTCTGGCTTGAGCCGAACATATTTTCATCAAATTCTCAGCATGAGCAACGATAATATCGATTGATTGAAACCCATAACAGTTCGCAATAGACACTTCTGGTCGATTTGGTTGAGATTTTGTCGCCATCTAAAGAACTACTAGTCGCATTGAAGTGGCACTGTGATTAACTCATTGTGTCACAATGAGTCATTATAAATGCTGCCCTTCACGTGCCAAAAACGCCCAACATGATATTGTCGACCACCTTAACCTACACCCTTGACATATGCCCCATCACACTGAACGAATTGTCTTCAACACGCTGTTGTTGTAAATAAATAATAATAATACCAAGCCATATGTGTTTTGGGGGGATGGGCCAAGGGACACTTGGTGGCACCGCTGAGAAGTGGTCACGCGCGGTAGGGCGGTCCGTCCGTAATGATGCAGTCGACGCGTCGGGTGAGCTCTGCCGGCTGCCACTAGCGCTTGAGTAGTGCACCACAACACTTGAAGCACTTAACACTTGCTGCATACCAAGAGAGACCGGTTGGTCGTATTGTCGAATGGCCATGGCACAACGACAAGCCAGTATCATCGACGAGCTTGACCAAATCGAGGAGTTCTTCGCGCAGTTGCAGAAGCCAGGCAATTTGGACACGATTCGGGAGAGGACCAGTGAGTTCTGCGAGCGACATGCTACACTCAAGATTGCTCTCATCACGGTATGAACGAAAGGAGCATGCTCCCCTCTTCTCATTTGTTTCCTCAAATAGAGTGGCGGGACCACGGTTCCAATCGAGCTCAACACGGTTCGCTTTGTCGACAACTTTAGTGCTGGCACTCGAGGATCGGCCTCTACTGAGTAAGTATTTTACTAATAGATTCTGTTTCATTTCACCTATCGCTTTGCTTTACTGGCTTATCTAGATATCTGCTTACAAGCGGCGAGTACGCTGTTATATTTCTTTATCGCCAAAAGTCTCTGGAGCCTTTTTCACGCCATTTTACTTCGGATGAGTTGTTAAGTACTTTGGAGTGGTCCAATGAAAGTAATCAAGTTAAAGGTATTGTTGTTAATCTATTGAGTTGATATCTAACTATTAGTGTTGATAGTTTCAGAAAAACTCAATCCTAAAGTAAAATCAGTGATTAGACAAAAGCAAGAATCGTCTGATCGTCTTCTAAAAATTACATTTACTACACTATCGGAATATCTTTATACTTTGCGCGAGTTGACATCTGTCTTGCAAGCTTTTAAATCAAGAGCTATGCTTTATCTTGCTGCCGCCGTGTCGGATTTCTATATACCACCACAAAACATGGTACTATTATCAATTAGTAGATACCACTAACGAGCTAACTATCTAATATTATTTACTCATAGGCAATTCACAAGATTCAGTCAAGCGAGCCTCTTCGATTGCACTTTGAGTTGGTGCCAAAAGTGCTACGACCATTGGTCAAATTTTGGGTCCCTGATGCTTTCGTGATTTCGTTTAAGGTACAAAGTTTTGACTTTAAAGTAGAAAATACAATTAATTTAGTATATAACATGCAGTTGGAGACTGATGAAAACATTCTTCTGGAAAAAGCTCGTAAAGCGCTTAAGAAATATGGTCATAAGTTAGTGATCGCCAACGAGTTGAATACTCGCAAGGACAAGGTGACACTAGTGACAGAAGATGCTTCTGAGGTGATTCAAATTGACAGTCAACAGAGCAAGATCGAAATTGAACAGCTGATTGTGGAGAACGTGGTTAAAAGACACCGTGAGTTTATTCAACACTTCAATGAGAGTCATTGAGCAAGTGCAATTATACAAACATATTTTCCTTTTCTTTGGTTGTGCGTTAATAAATTACTAGCCTTTGTATTTGATTAAAATAATATTTAATTAAAATTCCTTGCTTTTACAAATATGACTATTGAGCTTTATTTGTAAAAAATTGATTTTTTAAACAAAATTTGTAAAATTTATAAAATACTAAACAATAATTTGCTTTAAAAGCAAGTTAGAGTACAAAAAACAAATATACATAATAAATAAAGTGTATTTAAAAAAGAGGATCAGACATGAATGTCACTCTTGTCACCAATGTGATGGTACTCGATGTAGTCGATGAGACAACGATAGAGGAAGTCGTACTGAGCCTTAGTAGGGCAAAGATTGATTGATTAGAGCGTCGGGAAAGGAGAGATTGATGTGACTACTTACAATGGTTTGCAATTGTGACTGCCGCTGTGACTTGATATAACGCGCGGTTTGAAATATGTCGACTCTTTCCTCGAGTCGTAGTTGCATGACCAGACTGGTGAAGGCAACGAACACACTTGATCGATCGCCCCCGCCACTGCAGTGAACCAGGATAGGCGGTGGGGTGCTCTCCTTGCGAGCTAATATCTCGTCAGCCAAGGTAATCAGTGCCGTGGTTGATTCTGGAACAACCGCATTCTTCCATGCCAAGAACTGGTATTGACTCAACTGGTGACTTTCGCCACTCTACATTGCACACAATGGCAATTAGTTTGACACGTTGTGATAAGCGAAATAGCGCTACTCACTTTCTTTTTGGTAACTTCGAATACTCGTTTGGTGTAATACTGAAACATCTCTTCCTCAATGAGTTTGACTTTAACCAAATTGCAATCAAACTCGTCGTTGGACCAGTAACAGTAGCATTTGCTTTGTCCTTCACCAAGCTCCGCCAGCATCACCATAGTAGTGACTCTATGCTCTGCGATCATGAGCCAAAACTCGTTGACGGTGTGTTCCATTGGGTCTTGTGCTACTATGAATGATAATGAATGGTCGTAACCCTTGGGTTTGTAAAATAGCAGTTAGTCATTTTTTTCTAGAATAGCATCTTTCTTTCTTACTTGAATGAATGAAGCGTTGATATAATAAGAGTTGTCTTTCGAGCCAGATGGATTCAAAATAACACGGTTAATGTCATCTATAAAACACGAGATTAACATAAAATACTGAATGTAAAAATACGTACAAGGAATGATGAAAGGATAACGATTTTTGTTTTGGTTCATATCCATTGTTCCCACTATGCAAGACTTAGCCTCTTCAAACACATCATTGAATTTCTATAAAATTGACAAAATGAGATAAGGCATATCATGTCACAAAAATGAGTTGAAATACCTCAAACTCGATTATCAACGCGTTACCAGTGTCAAATGTATCTTCCTTAAGTTGCTTATAATGTTGGCTGAGGTGAGTGGCTTCAATTTCGGTGTCTCCAAAATCGATATATTCCATGATGGCTCGGTAGACAAAGATGTATTGTTTAATCGATTGAACCAGATAGTTTCGTTGGTGGCGTAGTTGGCAGACACAGTTGAACACATTAATGTGCCTAGCGCCATCGTCAATGTGAGCGATGAGAGAGTCGATGGCAATGAAGGTGCCTGTCCGTCCGACACCGGCTGAACAGTGAACCACGATGGGTCCTTTGTCCGCACAGTAGTGCTCGTTGACGCGCTTGATGAATCGTAATAACCACGAGGGTTGCTCTGGGGCCATAAAGTCTTTCCAACCCACAAAATGAAAATGTAATATATCACGAGCCTGATTTGTGATTGAGTTACGCAAACAAAGATGTCGAATAATATAATCAGAGTAATCATGTCGACTAGTAGTGATAACTTGTAAGTAATCGGTTACTTGCATCGTTTCTGTTTCATCCCAGTATTGAGCACACTTGATTCGTCCTTGTTCCTCAATGCCAGTCAACATTACTATGATGCTAGCAAATCGAAGCCATTAAATAGACAATCTCAACAAAATATCGGTTAAACTTACCTGCACTGATGTTCATCAATAAGACGCCAAAAATCACCAATTGTTTTCTGATGGGAACAAGACAAATTTATCAGTTGTTAAAGGTATTTTAGTTATCTATACCTCAAGTGGGCCTTGCGCGCAGATAAACTGTTTGTCTTTTCGAAAACCAGTGACAAAATTTGCATTAATGTAATTCGACTCGGAAACTCCGTCTTTGAGAGAAAGGACAACTCGAGTTTGATCATAACACTTGATATCCGGATAACGGTTTTTGCACGCATTCATTGGAGAATCACTGTTGATGGTTGTGCGATCTGTAAAGTGCTCAGGAAGAGCTTCAAACTCTGCAAAAAAATATGGTAAGTGCTATATCTCAAAATGAGTGTTATAACCAAATACCTGCTTGAAAAAGAAAGCCACTATTTGCATGTTTTTCTTGAAATACCATAGAAAAGTTTTCTACTAGTATTGGCTTAGATGCCCACTTTTGAATTGATGATGAGGAGTTAAAGTTGATCTGGTAAAAAAGTGAACCTTTCCTCTTTCCTCCAATCGTTTGCCGAATGATTGAAGTTAAACCAATGCTTTCATTCAACAAAATTGGAGTTGCCTCAGTAGCTTTCCTCTTGAGGAAGCATAGAACCGAAAAGAGAAGCCCTAAGACAAGGAGAAGACCACAGGCAGTGCCAAAGAGAATGCCAGTTGTTGTCTCCGAAAAGGCAGACTTGCTGAGTTCAGGCAATACTAGATGTAGTGGTTCGGTCTCAATGGGTTCGAGTAAAGGACTTCGGCCTACAAGAAGAGTGCCATTGTTTGCCAACACGGTCACCTCAATCATTGCAGTGTAGTTAGTCTTGGTCAGCAGTTCACCATTTTCAACCAAACTCAGATTAGATTGATCTTGCTTCCTCATTACCTGGTTTCCAGTACTGTAGTCAATTCGTCGAGGTGATCGATTATCTTCCGAGCTCGAACCACCGAATTTTATTCGTAACCTAAGATCGTATCCATAATCTTCATCCATTCTGCACCGGTCGGTTTTTCCATTTCCAATTATAATCTCATTTTGGAAATTTTCCGAGGAAAATTCTGTAGCAACGTATGCTCCCGAAGAACCACGTCTAATATCATGAACTAGTTTGTAGGTGCTAAGAGGTATAGTGTCAGGATTTGCCAAAATATAATCGGAATAATAATCGTTTGACGAATCATTCAGAGAGTCATTATGGCCAACTGTGTTCGCTACCTGTGGTAGACGGATCATAATAATTCGATAACATTTGATTGGTCCATTTCGCTCGCTTACGCGAGGCACGAGGAGCTTGAGCTGTCGACTGGCAGTAAAGGGCGAAATATGCACCTCGCTATTGTCACTACCCTTCATTGCAGATGAAGTGAAATGTTCAAAGTGAATGTTAGGAGGAAACTTAGTGGGTATGCTGACACGTGACTGGCACATGGCCGATGAAGTGATGTGCGACAATTGCCCGCAGCCAGACTTGTTGATAGCGCACAAGCGCACTGTATAGTTTGAGTTGGCTTTCAGGGACACTCTTAGCAGAAAAGTTTGATTGTCCATCACTTCGTGAAACTCACGGAACTGATCCAAAACTAGTTTGTTCATAGAATTCTTGTAATTAGCATGTCCTTCCAAAGTGATGTTATAGCCAACGATGGAACCCCGAGGATTGGTAGGGGATTCCCATGTGATGGTAGCATTGTTGTAGTTGTCACAGTGTAACAGTACGTTCAGGGGAGGATCAGCATGTCCATCTGAAGTGACAGAGTCGAGTAGAGCAGACCACTCGCTGCAACCAATGTTAGAACATGCTCGCACTTGGAAAGTGTAGCGTGAACCAGGCATTAGATTGGGAAACACGTACATGTATTTGTGGGATTGTTGACTAGAATTACTAATGTCCAAGGTTTGATTGACAAAAATGCCATCTTCATTATTTTTCAGCATCATCTGGTATTTGATAATAGCAGCTCCGTTGTCATACAAAGGACGATGCCACCCAAACATAAGTGTTCCATTTGTTTTGGACAAGAGATGCACATTGTTGATGGAACTGGGCACATCGGGTGGAACACTTATGTTCATGTAACTCCACTCTGATTGACCTACATGGTTATGTGCTGTTAGCTTAAAACCATAACTGGCACCGGGCATGAGATGAGAGATCACTATTGATGAGTAGTTATGTCCATTGGTCAGCACTTGATTTGTGGAAACATGCTGATTAACCCAGACTGGGCTGGTCGAGGTGTAGTTTATCATTTCTAAATAATAATTGTCCACAGGTAGATTACCATCGTATTTTAAAACAAATGTGACCATTACATTCGTTTTGTTTTCAATCTCAAGCTTTTCAAGATAAATCTCAGGAACTTCCAATACAATCACATTGAAATGAACTAGAAATGGTTTGTCAAAAATGCTTATGACTTTACATGAATAGCTTCCATTATCATGACGCATCAACGATTTGAATGTTAAAATACTTTCAACAATAGACAATTTTAAAGTAGTTAAAGTATCAGATTCATGTTGATTGTTAATATAGGGACGAGAATTACTGTCAATCACGATGCGGCCATCCATTTCAATATCACTGACAGCCAATGTATTGAGATCAGTTCGTTGCCAAATTATTTTTGGTTTCGGATGTGCTAACACACTGCACTTTAATTGCACTTTAGTTTCGATTTGTTGACGAATTGTGCCATTTTCAGGCTCAGTTTGTTCTAACGTAGGTGGAACTAAAAAACAATCATTAGAATCAAAATATATTCTCTTTGTGAAAATACCGTAAATTTCCAGGGATAAATGTGGACTATGAATTGTTGTATCGGAATATGCCCAATGGCATTGATAATCGCCATTGTGAAATGCGAATTGAGCACATTCAATGTTCAATATTGACACTGTTGAGTTGGCCTCACTGTTAACTCTACCACCATGAAGTGTTGAAGCTGAGATGTTTTTCCCTTTGAAAGTCCACCATATTGGGGAGATTGCAACTGAGGTAAACTGTTGACTGTTGTCCACCAAAACGATGGCACATCGAAGCTCGATATCAGTGCAATTAGCAACAGGATTGGATGGAGTAACATTGAGCATGAGCATGTTTTGGTCACCGTTAGACCAATTGTCAGGCGCTTCAACACCCGAAAATCTATACTCTGCTTCATCACTGGAACTATATAAACTTGTTGTTGTACCCTCAAAGTCTAATAAAAAAGTAAAGATTGATTAGTTTATCAATTAGTGTTCATTTTTTACATTTAAAATTTGAAATTCCTTGTCAACAAACCTTCATTTGGATTTATTTCAAATTGTGGGTTATTCACTTCAAAGTTGGAATCATTGGCAAACAAAGTTTGTGCAAATGTGTGACTTAAAATAATGGGGGTCACAAGTGTAAACAAATAAAAGATAGCACACAAGTGAATAATTGAAGCATTTGGGCGGTGCCGATGGTATTTGTGATGCCACCCACCGATCGCCTGCTGGCCACTTAGAAAACAGGCCAGGCACATTGTGGATACATCAATAGCTATGTCACCTTTGAAGTAATTTTAGACACATTGGTAGTTGGTAGTTCTTTAAATAATAACAAATAAACGATTGGTTGCAGTTGATCAGCCCGATGAGCAGCTACTTAAAATTAGCTTCGGGCTCATGGCTGTCATAGATTAAGTAAAAAAGGCGTCATAACCACATGAAGCTAGAATTGGTGCTGGAGTCGGCGTTATAAAATGTAGTGCCATTGTCAAGATTTCGCATGTAAGTCCACGAGCCGAGTGAGGGCGACAGCAGTAGAGCGGCTGCAAAGCAGTGTAGAGGCAGTGATCGGCAATTAGCTTGTGCCCAACAGTGAAATGCGCTCTCTGCCGAAAGTTCTTTGCATCGCCGGAGTTGCGGCCAGCCACGGCGAAGCTGCTGTGCTGAGCTGGTCCATGTGTCAATAGGCGCCATTCGGTATTGGAGTAGCGGCTTGTTCTACCAACCCTCGCTCCAGCAAGGCGCCACCACACACTGGGAACGGACTGCAGTGACAGTTGTTCAGACCAGCACGAGGAGGTCCTCTCATTTGAAAACTGTGGAAAAACTGCGAAAATGTGGAGTCGAGTCTGGCTAGTGTTGCGTACCGTGCACTGCCAAACAGACGACAACTTACTGCTATTGCTTGTTGTTTGCATTCACACCACACACAGTGTGACACTGCAGTGACAGTTGTTCACACTATGCCAACCCAATGGCCATCGATTAATTCCTACCTCAATCAGCGGCCTTGCCAACAGTGACCACTTATCTCAGTGCTTTTGTGATTTAGTCAAATCCACATCAACCTATGGAAGCACGCTTGAGTCACACTCACACCAACTGTCTGCTTAGAGTCGCTGCTTATCGTGTTGCACGAACCGTTGCACAGTTCGATCGCTGCCTAGTCTTATAACAATTCCAGTTGAATTGTTTAATGTTTCTCTTTGTACGAGTTGGATGTTGAAAACGGTATTCTGAAAGTGAAAGTTGGAAAGTCAATTTAATAAAGCGGAACTTCCTAATTAGATTTGTTCGAATCGAATGCTAAAAGTGTGGGTGTGGAATGTAGGGAGCTCGCGTCTGTCAAGTAGCACTCTCGGCATGGCTCTAGGTCAATGACCAATTAGGCCAAGACGGGTTGGTAGAATCGATGAAAGGCGAGCCGAGGAAGCTAGGGCTAGCATGGAGACCAGTTCATGACACTCAATCATGCGTCGGATTATGCATGACGGTGCACTGTAGCATCGCTACCATCAAATTGGATAGTAGAGTGGTCGATTGACAAGTTGTCAGTGCCGACCGGCCGGTCACAGCCAACACTCATTTGTAATGCGTCGGACGGCTGGAATCGTGACTCGGATGCACTATAGTCTATAGTGCCAAGTGCCAGGATTCCCAACAACTCTCCTCGCGAGTTTCTCGGGGCTTCAAGTTACAAAAGCAATAGACACAAGCTGATTAAAGACAAAATCGACTTAGTTTAATGTACCATACTGGCAAATGAAATCGCATAAACAGTGATAAGTTTGAGTGCATAATGGAAATTATAGTTAGTTCTTCACTTGTCTTGTTACATTTCTATCAAAAATAAAATTTTAAAATTGCAAAAAAATCTTACCTCTGGTGTAGTTATGTTTGGAGATAGTTTAAGTTAAACTTTAACCAAGGGTTGGCTTGTTTTGATAATAAGATGTGCTTTGAAGTAATATAAATACGTTCTAATTAGTTAGAACTGAAGTAACATTCTACGATTTATGAGAGTGTCAGTTTTAAAATTTGATTTCATCGGCCTGCATCAAAGACAAACATAATCAAAGTTTAATTATTAAACGAGATTTTTCCACCTATCTATACTTGAGTTTCGAAACGAACAATGAGCTCATTATATATCAAATAAAGTGTAATACAAAATAGTTTATTTAAATTTAATGATGAAAGAAAAGAAACAATATTGTAAAGTTGTTGCAATACCAGATGATAAAAACAACATTGAAATAAAAAACAACTTGCTGACAGCTCTATGTTATCGATTTGTTCCATGATTGAATAATGCAGTTTTGGATTATAAAGAATATATATATTTTATTTGACATTGCTCATTCAGAACTTTAAAGAAAATAGGTAACCATAAAAATAATAAAATCTGGTAAAACTGAACAATACAGATTGAAATAGATTTATCCAAATTTACAATTTGGTTTGCAATGCCTTGAACATTTTCTCGGCCTTCATTGCAACCGCAATGTTACCCTTGATTTTAAGTTTGCCAGACATGAAAGCATTGGTCGGCTTAAGCTGACCTTTGCTCATCTTTACAAATGTCTCTTCATCTGTAATCAAAGTGACATCGGACTTAGGAGCTTCGGATACCGATTCAATTTTTAATGGTCTTGATGGGTGAGCATCGATAAGATAATTTTTGCCAGAGATGACAAACACTAGTACTGCACCAATCTCGTTTTTCACTGTGTCAGTAATGATCGATTTGGCCTTCTCGAAAATTTGACCAGCCGGGCTAGCATCAGATGAAGCAGAACTTGAGCTACCGGATGAAGCAGAAGACTCGGTAGAGTACAACTCGTTGTTAAGTCCTTCGGCCAACTCTTCAGGAATGAAAAAGTCTGCCATCAAATTGCCGCCAGGCTGCACTGCATATTGGTCAAAGTTGTTGATTCCTTCCTCTCGTAGCAGTAATTCATCAATGAAAAAGTTGCCAGTAGTAGTTTTAGAGTCTTTGGAAAGAACGGCATAAGCTGAGTCAGCCATAATGTCCACTTTGCGACACATCTTGGCGGTCTCGTTGGAACCACCGAGCATTGCCATTGCTGCTGTCCAGATAGCAGTCCGTGGCCAGAGTGCGTTCACGGCAACACCATACTGTTTGAACTCAGGCGCCATACCAAGTACACACATCGACATGCCATACTTAGCCATAGTGTAAGCTACGTGGTTGCCAAACCATACAGGCTGCATTATTAATGGAGGACTTATATTCAATATGTGTGGATTTGGTGCTTTTTTCAAGTATGGCAGTGCGTATTTTGAAGCCATAAACGTGCCTCTAGTATTGATTTGGTGCATCAAATCATACTTTTTCATGCTAGTCTCTTCAGTGCCTAAGATAAATGTCAGTTAAAAATGGAGTCATATTTTAAAAATGCAAAAAACCTACCAGTCAGACTAATAGCACTAGCATTGTTAATCAAGATGTCGATTGAGCCAAACTTTTGAACTGCCTGATCAAAAGCACTCTTAACCGCATTTTCGTCTCGTAAGTCGCATTGTACGGGAAGACACTTGCCACCAACAGCTTCAACTGCAATAATAATAAATGCAAAATTTGAATCATTTTGATTAAAACAATATGCCACTAACCCAACCATTGTATTATCTTGATTTACCCTTTTTTAATAGATTATAATTTAATTTTGTATAATATATTATGCATTGAATAATCCAT
>DVQH01000563.1:0-21720 GCA_018231625.1 Papilio phestus | reverse complement strand
TGACCACCAAAAATTTCCTCTTACACCGCTAAATACTTCATTTACATTTCGGACTGAACATTTTACAAAAGCTCACGGGTTCTAGTCGAGCAGCAGCTTTTGTTGCAGGTACATGTGTGCGCATAGTGTTGGGTTACCCTCTGCGAGCCCACTGCTTGGTGACCGCTCCGCACTGCCGCAACACGGGCCAAATTGGATTGGATCGAACAAAGTGCGCAGTCCAATTGATTGCCACCACTACCGAGTGAGTCACAAGCTAGCTATTGTTCGCAATGCACAATGCCCACCAAAGCGAGCCTCGTTAAGTTGAGCATCGAGCACCTGTGCCCAATTTGTACGAACCAGCAATTCTGTCTTTGGGCCGTGCACTTGTGCACCAACTAGCCTCGGTGGCACCACTGGTCACCCGGATGTGTCATCTTTTTGGTCACTGGGTAGCGGAATGAGCCGGTGTTGGCAGTTTCCGCTGTCACCTCGTGCTACCTTCCTATTCTACGCGACCAGTTCTAGCATAGTGCATCGAACCTGTTCTCTGCAAACGTGCCCCAATGCACTGCAAAGCTAATCAGATTCAACTTGACACAGTGTCAAAATATTGACTCACTCGAGTGTGTAATGGTGACAGGGCTAGGCATCGTGTAATTGTCCAATTGCTTTATTATGCTCATGCTGACCTTGCGCGTCTAATGTTGTCGGTTCGATGGCGCGCGGGTGAGCATTCACCGCACGTGCTAGGCCCGCTTCAAGTGCGCGACTCGCTCGGCCCGGCAAGCTCATTTGTAGCGACTCGCATTGGCCCCATTGTTTGCCTATTATGGGCGCATTAATAATAGATTCTGCAGGACACCAAGCAGGAACAGATGGTTGACAGAATGGTGCGAGCGCGCTCGTGCCGAACCCGGTCACAATTAAACGCAGATTATAGATCACTCCGCTCTACTGTTCATTCGTATTCATAGCTAGGCTAGTATCGGTGGCAGTGCAGACTGCCGTACACTAGTGTCACTGCTCTACCGAGTCAATCGATTCGTGCCACACTCACCAAGCTACTGCGCAAGCTTCGCCATGCACAAACAGTGGATTGAGTTAACAGGCCACAACAAGTGCACTGTACACAGTCCATATGTCAATGCGCCAACACGAATTGCCCCATCGCATCATCATCATAATAGAATGGTGTTGGTAGTGGGTAGTCTTTATTGCCAATTGCAAATCAAACAATTTTTATATAAAATGGGTCGCGATGGTTGCTTCCAAAAGACAATAATATGCTCATAAAGGAGAGCTGAAACAGCAGAATTGGAGACGCAGAGTTGTTTCTCCGACTGCACGCGCCTTCAAGTGGGGTGATTTATATTACACCAAGGGCCATGATGATGATGAGAATAGTAAAACTGGATGGGATGGGTATAACAGGCATGTAGAGATCTGTGCTGACTGGTGTGGACAAACCGATTGCTCGCGCGTGGCAATCACTATTTACAGGCGAAAACGCGAAAAAAAGTGGTCAACTTCATCCTGTGGTGTGTGCATCACTTGGCTGCACTGACGATCGGTGAGCCGTATGTTTGGCCGTTGCAGGTGGGTAACGCAAAAGGGCTCACCGCGAAGGGCGACGGAACGATGCCACTCATGCCTACTGGGTTAAGCAGTGAGGGGTCAGTTGGTTTACCAATCACTCAAGGGGCATTCTCACCGTTGAAGAGTCCTTGCGAACTGGCACTCATGTTGGGTGAGGTGTTGCTATAACTTCCGTTCATCGACACTGACGCCGGGGTGTTGCTACTGTACGAGCTACTACTGGTGCTGCTGCTACCATGTGAAGAACCATTTGAGCCGTAGCTTCGACTTGGAGAGACACTGCTTGCCTGGTGACGTGAGTAGTCTGCTGTGGAACGAGAAGGTATGGATCGATCGGTTAGTTGAACATGTACACTACTAGTCATCACGTAAAGGAGCCATAGCAATATAGGTCTCAGTGGGAGATAAGAAAGGGGGAAATATAACGAGAAAACAAAACAAAAACGGTACCGTAGGGCGAGTAGAACATAATCAACTTAGGATCGTAATGGGGTGATGGTGGCCTTGCAGGTAAGGGTGGTGGTGGTGGGGTGTGCCCAAGAGCCTCCGAAGAGCACTCTGAGTACGCCTCGTCCGATTCGGACGATGTCATTTCTTTCTGACCTGCAGTGGCAGCGTATGCAGCGTTGAATCCCGACATGGCAGCTGCAGCCATGCTGGCCGGCGAACGAGGTGGCGGAAGCGAAGGTGTGTGCCCACGTGGCATACTGTACAGCGCCTCTGCTAAGTCGGCAGCTCGCTTCAGGATGATCTCCTGTTATTTGGTGATGAAAAGTGCGTGAGTCAAGATTCTCCAGAAATTAGCTGCACTGCTACCTTTGGCAGTTTCTCCGGATCACCAGGATGCCGAGGAATCAACTTGGAAAGCCTAGTGAAGCCGTGATCGATTGTGGGTTCGTTAATTGCTGTGGGACATGCAGTAGGACTTTCAGTTAGCGCACCATTCCTTCTATCTTCCTCGATGCCAACTTACCAACATAGATGAATCGGCCGGGTGCACTTTTGCAAAACTGCTTTGACTTGTAGGAAAGTGTGACTTCGACCACGCCTGGTATATTACGCGGCGGTGTCTGTACTCGGATAGCGTGTGATGTAAGGAGCTGCGGAGAGAAGTATAAGTAAGGTTTAAGTGGGAATGTGCATGGTTTAACACGGAAGCACTCACCTCGCCCCAAACAGTGACGTTACCGAAGACTACTTGAAGACCATCGAAGAAGTTGTCACCGAGCACGATTACGGTTGTTCCTCCGATGGTCCACCCCTCACTCGGGCTGATTGCTTTGATGCAGGGCGCAGCTGCAAATGGAGCCGCTGTTGAATAAAGTGAGTTAATGATCGGAGCAGAGGGCACGCGTGCCATCCAACCCAGAGCCATCAGAACTGGACAGGTCGGGTCAAGCTAATTCGGTTAGGCAATGTCGTGAACCCCGTGAACAGTGACAGGCCGGCTCGCACAGTGTCACCCCGAGTGCCACCACTAGACTCTCATGGCTTGCCACTTCTCGTGCTCTAGTCAGTTGAAACATTCGCATCACGTAGTAATCAAATTTAAAAGTTTAAGTTACATTAGATGGATGCTTGCTTGGACTCGTGGCGATCTATCGGGCGCGACAGTACTTAACACTACGCGGTGGAGAGGCTGACTAACACACAAGAATGGCCTATTTCAATTGTGAATGAAGATATGTTTATTTTTTTTCATTTCCAAATGAAAATATTTTTAAAAAATAACTCGAAGTTCTCATTTGAGATACATATTTTTTTTATCAGGAATAAACTATTGCTGTGAGTACTGCACGCGGTCACTCTGGTCGCGGGACCAGTCCAAGTAGACAGGTCAACCGGAACGGCTCTGAATGAGTATTCGAAACTAGCGCGCAACTTACCATCGGCTGGATCTGCTCTCTTGGTGCGTCGACCGTGCTTGGAGTTGTTGTGCACGAACATGTTATCGGACACGGCCAGAACGTTGCTGTCCACGCTGACCTCCGTGAGGATGACGACCTAGACGAGCAAAAAGAAGAAGGCCAATTAGATGTAACACTAGACACGTCGCACCGCGATGACGGGTTCAAATTGATCAGCTTGACTTGATCAAGCTAACTCAGGGCGAGTGCTGTTCAATATTTAATCACTTTGATGCCGGTCTTCTCTCTTCGTACTCCAACTCTCACCCCCTCTCTCTCTCTCCCCCATCCACCCTTGGCTACGATTGCGCGAAACTCCAATTTGTTGGTGCGATAAGTTGACTAGTAACAAATTAAGTCAAATCAAAATAAATGGCGAGTGGCCGTGCGGCACGCACCCAGTCGCGTTCCGGTGACGGAATCGAGCTCGACCGGCACTCACCGTTCCATTCGGTGCACCAACCAACGATGAGCATACACATGCCAACAAAGACGATGATAAATTGTAGCATCAAGATATATGAGTCCCAAAGGTTAAATTAATTAAATAATTAATTTTTAAAACTTAATACGAGAAACTGAGGGGGTGCGAAGTGAACGGGTAGGATGTTCATGAAAGCTTGACACTGATGCCAACGTAGTGCACCAACCCGTTGGGTACTAATGCGCTGCACTGGCAAAATTAAGACTTTCTAACCAGTGGCTAAAGTAACCCTGTCGGTAGTAATCGAATTAACCCGAGTGGCGATGAGCCGACAAAGCCCACTGACTGACTCACTTGCACTTGCCGCCTTGTCGACGGCACCCACCCAACACCACGACTGACTCGCTTTCAGACTTTGTTTTCCCTTCTCATTTGGTGTTAAATTAAATAGAAAATGAGAAGTAATAGCGAGACAAAGTGAGAGGAGGGGAGAGGAATTGGATTGGCGAGGCCGAGCGGGTGCCACAGCCAAGTGCTAAGGTGCTGAAGCATTTGGCACGGCGCGAGCCTACCGAGACGGAGTATTATTAAATTTAAAGCCAAATTAAATGAACCAATCCTTGCCAATGTGTGAGCATGCGAGACAACGCGATGCTAATGCAGTTCTGCCACTGCAATGCTAAGTGCAAACACTAATTTGTCTTGCTGGAGCGAGCACGCGACAAGTCGCGATCTGTCTCCACTCGCCCTCTCACTCACTCACTGAGTGACATGCAATCCAGCAACATTTCCCAACTGCTCCCAATGGCTTCACTCGAGCGCGATTTTGTCAACTTGGCAACAAAGAAATATCTAAATGAGCTAATCTTGCAATTGGATTCTTCAATGTCACCAATTTGACTGGGTGGGATCGTCACAATTACAAATTGCATTTGCATTGGCAATTAGTCAAGCCATACACCGTAGTGGTTTTGCTTTCGACCCATTTTGCTGGTGGATTCTTCCCTGTTTGTCCAGTGCAAACATGGACCAGACGAGGGACGATGCCTCGTGTGCCTCGCAGTGGTCAGATTTGTTTACGTAATTGATTTGATGGCATCCATCGCGTGCGCGAGCCACCATGGACCGATCATGGCACTCGAGCACAGTGGCCAGCAAGAATCATTGTGGCAAGTGTGCCCACCACACTAGGCTCACCACACTGCACCTCGCGATAAGCTCTCCTCTGCCCCACTGGACGCTTTGTTTGACGAGTCCCTGTCCAGTGGCCACCGACATTGCCATTTTAATAATTTGGCCCATCTCCACTCCAATTGTCCGACCACTGATCTATTGGCTCTCTCTCTCTCCCCTCGTTCTTTCTGCCAAATGACAATTGAGCCAAGTGGACAAAGCGACCGCCATAAGGCGATTTGGCAGCTTAGTTTGACAAACGCCAACCGATGTCTTCATTAGCTACAAACAACTGCATTGAACACGAACGAACGGCAGTACTACCTCACTGTCGACTGGTTGGAGTGCCGCGCAATGTCCGTACCGTACCGCTAAATGTTTGGTAAATATTTGAATAATAACATTGCTCTCGCGAGAGAGAGAGAGAGAGGCGACCCGAGTGAGTGAGCGCAATTGGATGCACATTAGGGGTCATACAATGGCGCACGAATATTCGTGGCGCGCGTTCGCTTTGCCGATTTGCATAACAAGCGGTGATCTAGTAGTGGTTGCGAAATCGACACTTACTTGGAATCGACGCATGTCCCGAGGGTTGCCCGCGTTCTTCAGACAGTTTTGGTTGCATTTGAGGAAGAATTTGAGAAAGTACCTGTGGTGTGGAGGGATGGTACAAACAAGACGGACAGGTTAGTAAGAGGTGTTGGATGAGGTGTGGCGCATGCCACTTGACAGCCGCACTCGATCGCCCCTATCGCCTAGATATAGGCTCTCACGGGCATAGCCTTCCACCAAGTGCAGAAGGCGGTGGGAAAGTTGCCAAAGTAGGCACGTGAGGAATGCAACGACACGCGCGACCTGCTGTGCAAGCGAAGCCACGCGGCCGACAGTAGTGTAGACAACACTACTGTCGGAAGCGTAAAATCAACCGATTCCATGTCCATGATTGACGCGTGATACAGGTGCACTGTGTGCGGTAATCAACACACACATACAAACAAATAAACACACAAACACACACACTTGTCTTGTGAGTCACAAGTTGTGACAATACAATTGACATTTGACACAAGGTTGAAGCGACAATGGTGATTCACTTGATTCGAATGGTTTGCTCCGTTTCGGGTCATGCTTACCACTTGACCCGATAGCATAGGCTCATCAATTTGAGTCGCTGTCCTCATGCGGAAAGCCATCGGAGTAGTGTCTAGTGTAACGATGGTGGCGCGAGCGCGGTAGCAGCAATCTCATAAAATTAATTGGAAACAACACCAGTGGCGGACCATTAGCCAAATGGCGTTCAGTGTGATGCTCGTTTTCGGTGCAAATCGCTCCGAGTAGCGTGTTATGAGCCATGCCAAGGGAAAGTGAGTCACAGAGAAAGCAAAGATCCACCGGTAGAGATCGCTCGACGGGGCAGTGTGGTGGAGAGATTGTGATTTAATTTTTATTTGATAAATTAAGACCCGTAAAGTCGGTGAAGTGTGGATGCTAGTGGCAAGGTAGTAGCGACAATGAGTGTGGCGCGCAATTGGGCCAACAACGACAAGCGCCATCTCCCATTTGCTTGATAGTGAAGCAGGCATCAAACTCTCCAAGGAACTATTAAAACAGGCCATGGGTGAGAAGAGACATGGCGCTTTGGCAACTCGGTGCAACACATGCCCGCACGCGCCCGGTGGACCCTGGTGCCATCCGAACCAAACCGACACTCTCGCAAGCAACCACCTCTGCCGGCGTGTCATTAAATAAATTGCTTGTTTACAAGCGACTACTACATGAGCATGCGATGTTCAACCAAGAAAGGCACCGAGTTAGTCACACAAC
This sequence comes from Papilio phestus, assembly GCA_018231625.1. Lineage (NCBI taxonomy): Eukaryota > Metazoa > Arthropoda > Insecta > Lepidoptera > Papilionidae > Papilio > Papilio phestus. Next base: position 14,811 of record DVQH01000563.1, on the reverse strand, counting down.
AATGCTGATGCATCATCGCTGCTTGCACGCCAGGAATATTCGTGTGCTTGACAAGCCTGGCACCACCATTAATTGTGCCACGCCGAGTCCGAGCGAGTCGATTGTTTTACGGCACCGAGGAGCTGAGCAGAGCGAGCAATCGGAATCGCTACTGACCTCAGTGAAGTGCTGCGAGCAGCGAAACGCATCATTGCCGCCATAAAGGGACAGGCTTCCCGTCGCACTCCACCGGTGCCTTTGAGCAATCCAGGCCAGACGATAAATTAAAACAATTAATTAGAATGCGACACCACTCAGTGAACTTGGTTCCACCGCCTCCCTCTCTCTCTCCTTCTTATTCTTCTTCATTCAACTCATCTATCTCCATCGTTTTCTTTGGTTTCTCTTTATAGACTCTGAATCGAAACTGGTTCCACAGGGGACATTTAAAAATGTTCTCACATTCGAAGCAAATGCTAGACTGTCGAATTGGTAGAGTCTTTGTTAAGACAAAGTCGTGTCAAAGCAAATAGAAGCCGTACCGAGTGCCTAGTGCCACAATTGGTATTTGAAAATTTCTTTTATCCTGTCATGCCATCTCTCCTGATCGAGCCTTGATTCGAGTTGAATCGTGCTACTAACAAACCTCGTGTCGTATGGCTAGAACTAGAAGAAAGAGAGAAAAAGCAGGGTGTGACAGGCACGAGATTAGACCTTCAGCCTCGAGTGCAGCATCAAGTCACAGTGGCATCAAAAGTAGAAAAGAGAAAAACAATAACGACTGCGACTTAATTTATCAGAAAGGGATTTACACGGATTACTTGGCTTGTCACCATGCTGCTGACTGGTAGACCGGCTGTCTGCCTGGTGGCTCGCGCTCTCGATAATCAGACTTGATAAAGTCAAGCCAGTGGCAGCCAAGCGAGAGTGACAAAAGCCACGGCGGACCACGCAGTAATCCGAGCGACAAACCAACAGATTTGGCTCGATTCAATTGTTCTGCTCGCGCATCAAGCGCGGCGAGGCGCGATGCATGCCTCCTACCGGCACATCACCGATTTGGGAAAGTATGGCACACCAGGCAACGTGACCTGACCAGACCAAGTAGCACCGGACACTACCGATGCTCGGCTCCAGGCTTGGACTGGTCAGACATTTGCGTGTCTGATTAGCTCATCTGCTGGCATTCCCCCCTCCTTAGGTCTCGAGGGAATATGTGGCGTGTGATCACTCATGTGCCACTCGGACCTACCAAAACTACCAAGCCACTGACGGTAGGGTCGAAAAGAGAAGAACTCTACACTGGAGGTAGCATAAACAAAGTTCGGCTTGGAGTACACTTGACTCAACCAGAGTAAGAACGTGCCATGTGCGATCAGAACGATACAGGCGAAGCAAGGTATCGTTGGTGGCGCATCGCTGCCGGGCATTATTCAAATATATATATGGATAACGTGCCTCTCCATTGATACTCACCCGAGCTCTACTTTGCTCAGGGCATATATGCAAATGTGATACTTAATTGGGTAACATCTCGCTGGTGAACTAAATCTTCCACATACTAAAAGATTCTACGCACTATGTGAAGAATAACGGACAGGTTCCGTACTAAGGTCGATGGCAATGGTTAGCATGGTGATAGATGGACGACGTGCTTGGCCATCGAGACTCGAGGCTATGCAAATGCGATAGTTAATTGTGTTCGGTGTCCATTTGTTTCTACCAGGGGTACAGCACAGCACGCCTCTCTCGCCATCTGGACACACGGGCGCTAGTCAGAATTGATTAGGCTCGCTTCACTGATCAACGCTATCAGCCCCCCAGTACCAAGCCAAAGGTCCTCGGAGAGCCGAATTGTCAGGCCAATTGGCACCTCGTGGTTTTGGCAAGATTTGGGTTTTAATAAAGTCAAAGATTGCCTAATGAGATTTGCGCCCGGTAGCCAGTTGGACAGTGGAAAGCGAGAAACCCACTGGTGGGATCCACTGGGGAGCACAGGTCCCAGCCGGCCTGTCCGAGCACTGTTTGCTCAGCCGATTCAGCCACGTCCCCTCTTGGGGCTTGTTTCGAGACGAAGAATGGCTCCTTGCGCACCGTGCCCAGACAGCTCGATCAACGTCAGTGTGTGTGTGTGTGTGTGTGTGTGTGTGAGAGAAAGAGCCTCATGTTGCATCAAGGGAGTCAAGGGACCGATGCCGCGGTTGTGATTGAGTCGCCAGGGCACGCACTTGGCACTAATCGGTGCGTAATGAGAACGTCTGCTCAAGTGTTGAGTGCGACACTTCACGGTAAAGTCTTCACCACCGCAACTCGGCAGGTGAGACCGTATGCTACAAGTACATACAACAATTGTCTATTGTCTTACAAATTAGTCCTAATTTTGACATAAAACAATTTTTCTGAAACCATTCTTCTATTTTTGTACTAATGATCTAACGTGAAAACTCCGTCGTATTTTAAGTCTAATTTCTCAAGAAAAAATGTCAAGTATTTCGAATTATCTTTTTTTGTCCCGCAAGTCAGGTGGCCAGTTTAATCCTTGAGCAGCACGCCAAAAGCCACACCGTTGCCACCCACCACCTTTCATTGGGCCTGTTGCCTTAAATGCGATTTTATTATTTGCCTAAATGTGCCACTGGCACCCTGTTTACATTGACTCGTGAATTATTGATCTCACTTGGTTGTCTAATGCAACACGGACACAGACCGAGGGCTACGCTGTGACTAGCGCGCAATGCACGCTCATGAATGATTGATCAACTTAAAAGTGTATCGTCATAATCATTGGTGAGGCAAATTGCGAGAAAAAGACAATGTCGAGCAGTGCCACAACGAGACTGCGACAGCGACAACCGAGAAATGGAGAGAAAGAGCCGGTGAGAGAGATGTAGCGCAAGTTGGATGCATCCATAATGGATGAGCCACTCGGCAGCATCGACTCGACTCGACTACAGTCAGTCAGTCAGTCCACTGGTCTAATGGTCAACGGTGGGTGGTGTGTCGGTCACCGGCACAGGCGCCAGCCATCGGCTAATTGCTGCCATCGCCGGCGTCGCTCGCATCACCGGTCGCATCACCAGAATTCAATTTGGTCCTTCAGACAGGCCTAATGCAATTGTGTCCGCTCCACTCACTCCATCCATCTCAATACTGGACACACGCATGGACAGAAAGAAAGAAGAAAGAGAGACAGCTATTAATCGAGAATAAATCAAAATAAGACAAACGAAGACGAATGAAGCGCGCACCACTCTATTCTATTCGAAAAGTGTGAATTCAGCGCAAATCAAGATCGATGCGTTTGCATATTGCAGCTACTCGGGCCAATGGCCACTCCACTGGCCACTCTCTCCTAGTTGCTATAGGGCTTCTCTCTCACTCTCTCTCTCACGTTTTCCGAGTGGCACGGGAGCGAGCAGGCAAGCAAATTAAATTCCGTCCGCTCGGCACGAGTTCATTCATTGTTAGCGTAGTGGTCACTGGGCATCTTGTTTATGCGCAAGAACAAAAGAGTGAGGTTGCTAATCATTGACCAGTGAACAGGGGCAAATGAGCGTTTGATTACTCAACAGCTCAGTGGGGTTCGCTTTAAGTGACATTAGCGCTAGTTCCTCTTGCATGGCCCACCATCGACGGTGTGAGAGTACAGGTGCGCCACGCTTTGTCACCAAGCTCATTAGTGGCTCATGATGAGCTGAGTAACACACGCACACGATTGTACTGCGTCAGGTTTCAAGTGTGTGTACTGGAGCCGGCTCATCTAATGACTGCCACCGGCGTGCCTCCACTGTCACCATGACTCTGGAGAGGTACTCGTTCTCTCGAACGATAATTGATTATGAATTGCGATTAGGCTAACAAATTTAGTGAGATTATTAGAATTAGAGAATTGCACCCGATCCGGTGGCAGAAACGTGCTCGCACTGGGACCTGTCACCGAGCGCGTCTCTTCGCGTGCTCGGTGACGAGTGGTGTCTGTGGGCAAGTCGTTGGCAACGAAATCACGTTCACTGCTAATCGCTGCAGTGAACATAGCACTGGAGGACAGGTGAACGGCACCATGCAAACCGTTGCAGTAGCAACGCCGAGGCGGCGCGCATGGAGAACTCTCCTTGGAGATTATGTCCATAGAGACCGTGCGGTAATCACGCGGTAGCATTTGCCAGTTATTCCCGCTCTGTCGCCATTGTCCACAGTGCTTCAAAATGATTTGTTCATCGTTGAGCCAGTGGCCAATGAGGGACAAGCAACTCACCGGTGTTGTCCGTGCCGGTAGTGCGCTAATGCTGGAATCCTAATGAAAAGTCCTAAAGGGACCTCCGTTTTGGGCCATCCATGTGTCCCTCACGGTGAGCATGAACTGACTTGTGTGAAATGTGAAAATTATGAAAGACTAAGAGAAAGTGAAAGTGGAAACTGACTACCGGTATTGTTCGCTAATTAGCAAACAGAGAGAGAGAGAGAGAGAGAGAGAGGAAGAGTGTGACATCGGCGCGACGTGTTCTCGCCAGAGAGGAAGCCTGAGCTTGCTTAACTTGTCCCCTGTGTGTTGAGCAAACAGTGTGCCGCCTGCCGTGCCGCGAGGGGGACACAATCGAGCCAAGCATGATACATCGCGCGCCAATGGGACAAATCGGCCTGTGTCAATAGATCCACCACGCAGACTGACAAGCCAAGAAAGCGGCTAATTATACTACACACCAGCCTTGCATTACCTAAGTCTAAAACAATACCCCCCTCTTCGCTCACTCCTCGGACAATGTATCAAAGGGGACAACAAAAAACTTGAAAATGAAAGTGGACAAATATTGACACGATTCCACTTTAAAACGGGAAAACCTAGAACCAAAGAGCAAAGAAGTGGAAGGCACCGAGCGTGGAACAAATTGTTAAAACAAAGACACTGCCGACCAGTGGAGTGTGGGATGAGGTGGTGCGCCGAGACCATCTCGGTGGGCCACTAAGTGCGACACTTAAGATGCGACTCAGACAGTCTCGCCCGCTTCACTCGATCTTTCCCTTTCTTTTCTCTCTCTCTCTCTCTCTCTCTCGCAGCTTGTGTGTGTTTACTATTGACATTGCCACTCGAATCGAGCTGCTGATCGAGTGTGTTCTATTCATCACACTAGCCAGCGACAAAGCATCGATGCATGAATGGCGGCACGGTGCGATACTAGCGCGTCTTTGTGTCTCTGCTCGAGCTCCTGCTTGCCTCGATCAGATAGCGTGCTCTCGACGAGCGCCACTCACTCGTCATCACCATTATTTTATTAGTTTTTTTTCAACACTTCAGTGGTGGCGGCAATGGCAAATCAGCAAAGGCCTCGGAACCTCTGTTTGCGCGAGCTATTGACACACACGCGCGCCAGTCTAGGCACATAGTGAGACACGGTGCGAGGCATCGCCAACCTGCTAGCAGTAGCGTCACTCTCTTATCGTTGTATCATCGGTCCGATTGATTGGACTACTGTGTGTGTTGCCTGTAGATTAGGGCATGATGCCCAAATGGACTCGATTCAATTCTCACTCTCGGACAACCCCAGCCAGTGACAGGCAAGCAAGATGGCCTCGCAGTGATGGTGTGACCAAAGGCATTGTGCTGGCCCGAATGGAGCGATCAACGGGCAGAGATAAGACTTGGCGGCGAGTGCAAGGCCATCGGGCGAGCACGCGTCCTGCCGCACGCCCCTCGACCCGATTGCTGCTGGCCACGTGGCCCATTGCAGTGCACAAGCGACCTCCAGCCAGCACTTGCCTTGCCCAATGGATACATCTCAGCTCGTCTTTCTGTGGCACATATCGCACTTAAACAGATTTGGCTAGGGCTCGAGTTATTTTCTTGATTAGCCATTGCAAATCAGTGACTGAGTGACTGAACACACAATTGGCCTGATCCAAGCTGGCGTTGGTCTCAGCTTCATCATGAAATTTAAGACCATTGTGTGCCATCGCATGCTTTACGGGCTCCGAACTCTGCTACTTCCCCGAGAAGTTCGTCACATCAGATCTATTTCAATTAGACTGCTCAATGCCAGTCTGACTGACTAGCTCGTACCCACTGAGCATTGTTTCATATTTCACCGCACTGCTCGATGAGTTATTGTACGTGTCACACACATACTGCCTGTGTCGCCAGTTGTCACTCTAAGCGGCTCGAGCAGGTTTCATTTGCATAATTTGAACTCTCTCTCTTTCTTCCACTAATAATTAAAAAGTTGAATTGCTGCTGGAACACTGAAACAGCAGAGCAACAACCACTTGTCATTCGTTGGCAGTGCTCATTCACTCTGGCTGGCATCACATGCTCATTTGCATTGGCCCAAGTGTCTGTGCTACTGTCATTTTAATGCAAGTCTATAATTGCACATATTTAAACACAAAAAGATTCCAAGTCTACTGTTGGAACTGAGGTGAATAGCACCTTTAACTTGTCGAAAATATCTATATGTTGAATAATAAAATGTAATAGACTAATGTATTGAGTGTAACTAGATTCAGCTCAGTAGTGGAGCGTGCAATCTTTAAAGATCGAAGACAGCAAAGAACAAGCCAATGCACCAAGAGAGGGCAAACGAAACGATTGATTGATTTATCCTTCAGACATGCTAGCTCGTTCCGTGATTGCGCGCTGGCACCGAAGCGGCCACGACGGGGCCATTGATCACAGCTGCAAGCGCAGTGGACCACTCACCGATCGATGATGACGGGGTCCGAGGGCGTCTCGTTCCGATTGCCGCAGCTCTTCTTATCGCAACACCGACTAGAGTACAAACGGAAAGAGATGAAGTGCACCGCTTCGAGAATCGGTGGTACCACCTACCTGCACATCACTTCATGTGTTAGTAGAACGCGGCACATCTCTGGATTCTTATCTTGACCTTCATAAATGATAGCCTGCAACAAAGAGAAGAAAGGTGGTGAGAAAGAGTGGTGAGTCTGGTAGTTGATTGGTGTGGAGTGGTCGAACAAATTGGTGAACAGTGAGGCCCGCGATCGGCACCCGGCCACTTCGCCTTCCTCGTTACGACTCCCAGTAGCCACATTTAAATCTCACACGTCTCTTCTCTCAACTTAACGATTCTCACTTTGAACCAACACACACGCATTTTTATTGGCTATAATTCAAATCGTCAATTCAAATGGTTCATGATTCATCAATAATAAACAAGAGTGAAATGGAGAGGCGCAAAGCCGATCCCTGCAGCCCGATTGCTCGACAGAAGGACACTTGTTCAGTGCGGAGGCGGCAGTGGAGCAGGTCCCCAATTAGGCCATTTGTCTGCTCACTATGTCGAGACCTGTCATGTGAGTAGCGTTCGCGGTGGTCAGATGTAGCCATTGAATGCGATGTGATAGCCAGCACTACCGCACTGCTCCTGTCAAGGCATCGCGTATACACTCGGTGGCACTCGCTTCGATACGTTATGGCTTTCCAATTCTACCAGAATCAGATCGCCATAACGTGTGCTATGCCCGACTGTCTAGCTGGTGGTGGTGATGCATCGACACCGAGCAGAGGGGCGAGCAGGCGAATCGCCCGGTGCTTTGGCAAACATCTGCTCGCTTAGATAAGCTGCGTGTTTGGCCCCTCTGTTGGTTGCTCGGACCGTATGTCGCTGGCGCAAATGTTAAGCCAATTTGTACTACTATTGGTCTTCCCCAAGTATCCCCCACAATCCACCCTACACAACCCACCTTGTGGGCCTATTGTGTACCACACCGATATCATTGACCGAGTAGCAGGCACGGAGCAGCACTTGTCATGTTTCCGAGCAGGCCAAGTGACAAGTGACGCACCTTACTAAAATAACGCTTGCCAACCATGATGCCATCCCCTTGGTGACCCAAGTGCGCATCGATGCTTTAGTCCACACATCAAACTGCTCTCTCTCCCTCTCTCTCTCGTGATTAATCGTGCTGGCGACATTAGAAAGAGTTCATTAGGAGCACAATGTCGCTAGTTGCGATCAGGCAAGTTGTCTCGTCAATTATTCATCACGCCGGCACGCAGACTAGTCAATGGATGTCCGCACGAGCCGTGGGCAGTTGACTAGCCAGCGGAAGGCAAGCCTGTCACTGGGTGGACAATTGGAAAAGCAAACATGTTTATTTGGGCAATCGAGTGATCAATTGGATGCTATGCGGTTGGACAGTGGTTCGGGCCGCACTTGGCAGCCATATGGAAATGAGATGAGTGGGGCTTAGCTCTCTCTCTCTCTCTCTCACTCTCACCAACCTCCCTGGTGGAGGCTAGTTCACCAAATCAGCTTAACTGCCAAATTGGCAGTGCCAATCTGTTTGCTTTCTGCGTAGGGTGCAGTCACTCGGTACTGCGTTGCTCGTTTTAGTGAAGCGAGCTAGTGGAGCGCAAGATAATCCCGGGTACTGTCAAGTGTGGTCGATCACTGTGGTATACTGTTAAGCGTTGGTGGCGTGACCTACCTGCTTGGTGACTGAGTCGATCAGACGAATGTAGATGTCTTGCTCTTGTCGGATGCCTGAAAGCAGTGATCAGTGAGGTGAGCAAAGCAAAGATATGACACTTAATCGCGTGCCTACCGTTCATGTAGGTGAGTTGTAATCGGTAGTGGATACCGTTGTTGGTCTTCTGACCATCTGGCTCCTGTCACGAGAGCATCCGAAAGTGTGTTAGCGTGTAGAGAGTAAAGTTTTCCTTTATTGACTTACCTGTTCCTTCTCAACGAACCCAACGAAAGATGTGCGCTCAATCTCCACTGCGTGTCCATTCTTGTCAAAGAGCGCAATGACAAAGTGGAAGAAGTTGCTTTTGCGGAGATTGCTCGGTGGTTGCTTTTCGAAATGAGCCCGACTCAGGCCGACACTGGGCACCGTGGGAAGTCGAGTGGTCAGTGGAGTAAAGGGTGGGGGAGGCACATACCCAGCTGTGGCTTGTTCCAGCATCGAGTTTGGCATCCATGGCCCATTGGGCCTGATGCTTGGATGATGGTGGTGGTGGGAGTGAAGCTGCGAGTGTAGATGTGAGTCACTAAAGCTTGGCTCTTCCTTGATGATCAAGTTGCTCGAGCCAGGCATGCACGAGTGACGACTGTGCACCGCACTCAGCTCGTTCATCGAGCTGCTGTGGTGCAGACCAAACATAGCTGCCATGGTGCTCATCGGAACGGTTTTTTTGGGTGTTCCACTAGGTCACTGGGAGATTTTGAACAAGAAAAAACACAAAACACTAGCAAAATGAAAAAATGACAATGCAATCAGGTGGTTGTTGGCTCGCGGTGGTACTCTTGGCGACAAGTGTTGATGCGATGGGCAGTGCGAACAGGTGCCTCACTCTTGGACCAGTGGGACCGTTCTCAGACCACCAATTCTCACTGGTGCTGGCCACTGGTGGGCGACGTGGGCCACTGCTGTTGGCCAGTTGATCCCGCTGACTCGTGGTGCCGCTGCTGATCCTCCCAGAGGGTCTCGCCGCAAAGTTGTTCACTTGGCGATCATCAATCCGGTCAGAGCGAGGCCAGTGAGAGCAAACAGTCGATTAGGAAGACATCTTGCCACACGGCGACATGCAGCATGAGCAAGCCCCTAGTGAATACTGAGCACTGGGCACCACGAACACTGGACGTCTAATGTCCGCAGTGGCCCAGCGTGCGTCTTTTCATATAGCGAATCTACTGCCTCGTGTCACTCAACTCTGGCCCGCCTCTGGCTAACCCAACATTATGCCATGGTGCCAGCGGCGCTTGCCCGGTCAGCGATATTTTGCCCTACGATTCTGAGCTGGATTTTATGGTTTCTACAGTTATTGTTCTAGTTCTATTTTACCCATTTCATTGTTGGTCACCAACGTTTTTTTTCTAATAATTAAGATTTTGCACTTTTGCAGTCCGGCTAGTGTGTTACCCGCCAATAGTTTCATGTGCTCTGTTGTGTGGACATAGTGTTGGGTTACCCACTAGCTGAACAACAGAGCCCGCCTGTGCTTTAGGCCCCTCCTTCATTCCACGCCTCATTTCACTGGTTAGGAGCAACGCCTGCGCACCGCATCAGTATCATCATCAACCCAGTTTTAGATCCCAGCAATGCCTTGATAAATTGAGATACTCCTTGATTCTTTCCCCTCGATATAAGTTAATTAAAACAAGCAGTGGTAATCTGCCAAATGGCCAGTGGCGGGCAGGTTAAATATTTACTCACCTCGACTGGTTGGCCAACGTGTTGCGTGTGTGTGTGCTTTGGATGGTTGGATACTGTATGAAGCCCCATGTGGCGTTGGCGTGTCTGCTTGTGACGATGTGTCCCAAGTGAATCTCCGGACACGGACGCGACACTAGGCCCATGGTACAGACCGCACACTGTCTCCACTGTCTCTATCCTTTGAGATTAAGCCGCGCAGTGTGGCGAGTAAAGTGTGATCGCCGACCAAGCACACCGTATTTGGTATGTCGTCACAACCACGACGCATACCACCACAGCCACTTGTGGAGAATGACCGTCCTTGACTCTTTGCCGGGTCCCAAATTATCTCTGCATGGTACCAAATGGCCGAGTGATAGTGCACACACAGGGCACTAATTGCTCCCTGACCATCAAGTGGTCACTTCGTGTTGCTCTCTCACCACCACAAGCGTTTCTAATGCCTCTGGCTTTTACAAACAACAATTTTTTTGAGACAATACGCTATCGCTTCTATAGCACATTGACCCTTTGATCTTATTGCTCATGGCAAGGTTAAGCTGCTCAGTTGGAAGTTTGGCAGACTCTGGGAGAACACTAATGTACGAAAGCCAATCGTTGCAGTAGTGAATGATAGTGTAGTAGTATCAATAATTCACCATCACCAGCGCGACCGTACGACAAGCAACGTGGCTAAGCGTCAACGATTGAACACTTACGAGTGATACTACTAAGGTTCGTGTGGAGAGCGTGAAATATGTATGTAGTGACACGACAGCACTGGCACGGTGTGAGGCAGCCTCCGGCCCCACTGCACACCGCATCCATTATTGATGAGACAGTCACACCACCACACTAGAACTGTGACTCAGCCACTAACCTGGCTCACTGGATGGCTACATCTGTCACCTACCCCTCTGCCAGTTGCACTTGCACTTCCTCGAGCTAGTCAGTCACAGTCAACGTTACACCTCTGGCCAATCCAAATCAAGCTTGTTATAATAAGAGAGAGAGAGAGAGAGGCTAGCGCTTGATTAGTTCAAGTCGAATCTCCTCAAGGACTACCGGCGCAAAATTGATGAGCCTCGATTGCATTGTTCGCTCATTGCAACAGCTATAGTTTTTCTCTGCTTATCAAAAATTCAAATTATCATATTTTATATATGAAAGACAGTTTTAATTATTATCATCTTCCGTGGACTGCCTGGCACCGATAGCGATAGTAGATGTAGCTCACAATCTCATTAGACCTCTCGAGCGGAGTTGAGGTCCACTGGGATGCCAGCATCTAGCCTTGTTGCTGTGAGCAGCGTCGAGTGATTCATTTTTTTTAGTTTCACGTCCATGGTTAGTTTCTCTAATTAAACTTGGGCTCGTTATCGAGAAAGTATCTATGCAATAGATTAATTAACTGATCTGTGTGTGAGCAGCCCAAAACACAAACCGAGTGGTCTTTATCAGAGGCCCCAGAGCACCAGCTCACCATCGTTACACTCTCTGGAGTATCGTTGCCCAAACCGTAAAACTTTCGACTGGGCGCCACACCATCGATATCGCGTTGGGGTAATTTATGGATTCCGCAATGTGTCAGTAGTTTGTTTTTAGATGGCATGTTAGCGCAAGGTAGTCCATTGAGATGACTGTCTCTGGCCGGCCTATTTCTGGTGCAGGTTCAGTTCATTCTTTGATCGGACACTGATCGATTCATATGTGGTTCCGTAGATTGTGAGCAAAAGCCAAAAACAAATGAATAAGTCACACTGGTTATTTGGTTTGCGATTGTCTCTTCATTTCCAATGGACCATTTGTCTTCATTTGGTCCACTACGCAATGCTCATTTGTCTTCTGGGCAAATTCGACCTACAAGCTTCTGGCCAAGCTTTAATTAAAACAACTTCAACTTTTTTAATTTGAAACGCACAGAGGCACTTGGGTAAACAAGTCTGATCGATGAGTAGTGGGCGAGTTGGGGCAGTTCCTCCCAAGGCGTCTTGTCCATTTCACACCACTGCACTATACCACAATTAGTGGGTCTGTGAGTGCTTTGGCTGCTACCCTAGCTGGTGTTGTTGTTGCTGTGTTTGCTCAAAGTTTGCTCTCTGTTTTCATTTACTTGTACGACCCGTCGTCGAATCTAATTCACACTGGCACTGGCGCGCCTTAGCGGTGGCTATCTGCAGACCAAGAATCCAATTTAGTTGGCCCATTTGTCTCTCGGTGGTGTGTGTGTGATGTGGCCTCGAAAGAACATCAACGCGTAGTGGTCAGTCCAAACAGGCCGAGGAGGGAGGCGGCCGAAGATACGAAGTGAATAATCAACGGCAATGACAAATAGAGAAAGGAGCGAAGACGCACACGCCGCCAGACTGCCACCGAGCAGAAGAAAGACTAATTCCAGTTGTAATGATGTAGCCAATACTGGCTCCCGGGAGGCCTCAGTCTCGGGACTCGGAATCATTCTAATGAACTTCCCGGAGGAATTGTGCAACAATTGACGCTACCACTGCTCGCTCGCGCCAGCCAGTCGCGCACTCGATACAAGACTCGATTCAAGTCCGAGGCGACATTCCAAATGCACACTGCAATGCCAACACTGGCCCCATGTCAAATGTGCCAAAATTTAAAACGCTGTCTTGCTAATTGAAATCGATTGCAACTCTGTGCATCTGTGTGTGAGTGTGTGTGTGCGAGAATGGATGCGCTCTGTTGGTCTGTCTTACTGTCAGACCGCCTGGTTGGCAGTGATCAATCAAGCGAGAACCCGATTGGGACTTGATCGGCCGACTTGTTTGGGTCCGGTGCACCATGGAGCACCAGTAGAGCACCGCAAAGCAGTCAACTCTTTCATTGGCAATCATTGCAATTAGGCAGTGCGATGCTGCAGCACTGGGTGCAGATGGCAGCCAGCCAACAGGCGAATCACCCACCACAATCAGGCTGCGTTCCATCTCTCCAAGGAGCACAGCAGACAAATTGGGCTTGCACTACTCGCCACCAACAAATACTCTACTCGACGGGCAGCCAAGTTTTGAATCAGCCACCAGAGGGAATGTACTTTATGAGTCAACTTTCTGCGGTCACCTTCTTTGTCAGCACGTTTCGAGTGGCATTGAAAGACGCCACCGCTCTTGCAAGGAGTAATTAAACGTCACCACAAACGGGCGCCGAACACCACAGGCAGACTTGAATGAGACAAATAAAAATACTTTTATTCTTGCTGGTGACATATCCATATTGCGAGTTTTTCGCAAGAAAAGGAGAGTATAGAATTTGCGTGCGCCTAATGCTATGATTGTGCAAGCAAATTAAATTTGGTCTTGTCTCATTTCTCGCCTTTTCCCTTCCTATGACATTGTGTTGACACATTAAATTTACATTTTAAATCAACCTGGTGATACAGAGGTACAGTGGCAAGCTTGGAAGGTGGTGAGCAAGAGCGATAGAGTCGAGTCACTTGGCGCTACACTATTCATCTTGAGCCGAGATTGCCGAGTCGGATTGGCGTCATTGTTCCACACCGAAGCACACATCTTACACGGCATTTGTGAGATGTGTGTTTGCTCACCAGAGCGTACCAACGATGAGCTAGAATTAATTTACTAGAAGAAGTGTGTTTACTCGTCACCGCCTCAGGTGTGCTCTTCTACTGTACCATGCGATTGCTGCTGGTTTATTCCACCCTCACACACACACACATCGCGCTCTGTTTGCTTTTAGCCACAATTCTTGCGCTAACACGTATGACATTTGGATTTTCATTTTTTCCCACATGACAAGAAACCAATTTATTTGCTTGGTTAGTATGAGCATTTTCCCATGATGATAACCCGGTAATGGCTTTTACGCGGATGGAGCCAATCATTTTTGTTGCGTAACTGGGCCAATATACTGAAAATATTCTCATATATAGATATGGAATCACTTGACGGTGCTGGGGTTGTCCGTTCGACAAATGGTGAATTTTAGAAAATGAAAATCCTGAAATAGGCAACACGAGTCTAGCAGCTGGTGGCACTTTGCAAAGTTTGAGTGGAAAAAAATTTTAAATTTAGATGAAATAATCATGTGCTTGGCAGAGATGACGGCATCAAGTGAATTCGATTATCGATGGCGGTGATGTGAGATGATCAATTGAGGGTCGGCCGAGACAAATTGTCTCACACAACCCAAGTGCGGGGTGGCAATTGGGGGGTGGAAGTTTAAAAGCATGATTTAAAATTCTAATTCCGTCATCGCTCGATTGAACTGTCAAGTGACGCCCAAGCATTGTTAGTCACACCCCTCTTCTTCTAGTTTAACTAAACAACATCCAAGAGCCTTCTCTTTCTCTCATTATCACTGGTCAGTGACTACTTGCAATGGGTTGTCTTGGGTTGTTCTAATTAAATCGGAGACACTTGGATTCTTGTTAGGCGAGATGAAACGCTATGAGCAATATGATTTGTTTATTGGGTTGCTTGAGATGGCTCTCTCTCTCTCTCTCTATCTTTCTCTATCTATCTATCTTTCTCACTCACTTGGAGTGCTGTGGTGGCGAGTGATTGGATTGAGGCTTGCACGCCCGACCAATGCACCAGTGCCGTGATGGACCGAGTGGTGCGAGATGTGCTGCTTCGGCGACGGTCCTGGCTTTCTCTCTCTCTCTCTCTCTCTCTCTCTCTCTCTCTCTCTCTCTCTCTC
>DVQH01000562.1:0-21744 GCA_018231625.1 Papilio phestus | reverse complement strand
CGAATCATCCAGTGGGAACCATGGTTCACGGTACATCTCTTCCACTTGCCTCAGAACAACTTGTCTCGTTTAAGGTTAGACGCCCATCGGTTGAAGTAGAAGAATAACGTTGTGTCGATAATTCGGCCCGTGACTCAATGTAAGAGAACTTGTCCTCCAATACTCGCACACTGTCGCGCGGTGCGCGGCAGCAGTTCTGCACGCTTCGCTGTTTGTGGACAGCCTTAGCTTTCCCCCTTTTCAAATTGTATTTAAACAACACGTGTCTTTCAATCACATCACACATGCAGTATTTTCACGCACGTTGTCATCAATTTCATACAGTCCTCTCCTCTCATTTGTTTTTATTCTCTCTCACTCTCTCCCTCTCTCTTGTCTTACTACCTCAGGTATTATTATTCTTATCATTCACGATATTTCTTGTATTGACCTCCTCTTTACAGAACATTGTGATCTAGATTGTAACCTCTCTTTTCTCAATCCTTCAACATTGTGAATTGTTACGCAAAGGTACTTTGACTTGTTATACTTTTATTTTATTCTAACTATTTACTATATTAGTTCCACGACCTTTGCGGTCTATGAATAAACGATTTAAACTCCTCACTACTTGCTTACCGCAACGAGCGAGCACGCCGCTGCCCCACAACATTGCTTGGGCGCATTTCACATATGACATGTGAAACTATTGAAGAGCGAAATTATGAGGCAATACTGTAATTATAATTAAAAGTTTAAGAAATGTAAGTATTGCAGGACGAATCGATAACTGGGTTTCATTGTACAAATAGATAGACCTATATACATATTTTACAAACTTTTATTATAAAATGCCGGTAAAAAGTTTTTAAATGCTATTACATATTCTTAAGAAGTTTATTATGTAATGATGCAGTAAAAATTGATATTATAAAAAGAGTTTGTGGGAAAGAGAGGTAGACCTCGTGGTTAGTCAAAAATATTTTTGCATTTACAGCTTACATTTAATAAGCGCGACTCTACAATTCTCAGACTCGCTTTTTCGAGCTTATTTTAAATGTCGTATAGTTTTAACAAAATGAAAAACATGCTTCAACTAGTATGGGACATTTTGATGCTCGAAACAGTACCATTTGAACCGATAGAGTATCAAGCATCAAAAAACCAAGTGGCATCTTTAATCTCACTTCTCGGGCAGTCTTTCACTCGAGCGTTGTTATGTCGGTATCATGAACTAGCGACTCACATCATCTCCAAACCCAATTCTCGGCAATCGTTCACGCTAAGAAATATTCTTGGGCTATGTCTTCTTAAGTCTCTGACACTTCCCTTGTTAACCTTTTGTGCCATGTCGCACTTGTGGCACTTGGCGTTGTTTGACGTAATGTACATGTTCAAGATCAATCGCGCAATGCACCTGTTCACCTCGAGTTATGCATTAGGCACAGTGTTGATGTGTCACACCATCTATCACGAGCCACGCTCATTGCATCACCTGCAGTGGCGAGTAGTAGCTTTTGTGCTGTCCCACCCACGTTGCTCACAACCCATTTCACTACGTTATCTGTGGAACTCTTTGATGCACCCTATGAGGTACACAACACGCGAGTCAATCATCTGGCACGATATTCAACTACTTGGTTTCTTTACCGCCACTCGAGTGGTCAATCTTTTAGTACTTGGTTTTCAAATTCTTCATGCCATACTTTTGGTTACATTGTTTAGCATACAGCATAGATTTATCATCTACATCTACAAATGTAGAATAACTTTTATTCACAAGATGCTCATCTTTGTGATTGGTCAACTCAACGCTCTACCGACTTACCTGGTGAGCTTGCTTTATCTGCACGTTCTTTACTTGATAATGGCTTCTTATCTCATTATCACTATTATTGTGATACAAAAGTTTTATCAAGTACATCATTTGCTACTTATAAGTAAGCAAACAAAACATTTTGTTCGGTTTTACCATCGATTCACCAAGGCTCACACCAAGTTGGTAGTGCAAACATTGGCTGTGAATCGATCTCTTGCCAACGTTTACTTATTCTACATTTGTATAAACTTACCATTCAACGCATTCCTCTTCATGTCGATGTACTTTGGTGGCGTGACTAGTTGGGCAGTGTTGATTGCACTAATTGTGGCCGCCTCACAAATTGTCATCCATCTTGCCGCCCACTTCCTGCTAATGAAGTACAACAAACATATTCACTCCCCAACCAAGCGACTTCTACACCTAACCACTCACCACCAACGTTACTTTAGTCATAATCTTTATTTGCGACTCCATTTGGCGCTTTATATTCAAAAGTTTCACACTCAAAAAGAGTATGGTATCACTTACGGCAACATTTGGCTAGTCACCAATCAAACTCTTTTCAAGGTATTTAAAAATTTGTTACTTTATAATGTGGTTCTCATACTGATCTCACCTAGAAACTATTTTACTACTTTCGCATGTTTGTTTTCAGCTATAACTTCTACATGGTAAACCTAGAAACATAATACAGTAAACCCTCAAACTCAGGAGATTTAACAACAATGTCTGTAACAGTCACTGTATACAGGCAACACTCAACAATCGTCCTGCTCAAGAAAAGACCTTCATTATAAATCGCCATAGAGCAAGCGCACGCGTTACCTATGGCCACATTTCGAAAAAAGACAGCTTTGCACTGCCAAAGGTATAGAACATTTTTGGCCGTTTCTTGAGTGTTGCCTGTATAATGAAACACAAGTGGTCCTGCCTTTGTGCTTGCTTGGGTTTTTGAATTTAGAACTTTCACTGTACTTTAACGACAATGAACGCTGACTTTTCGGAAGTTTGAGGGTAGACTGTAGTCACAAAACTTTGATGTTGGATTTAAAAAACTAAACTTGTGACAAAAATGTTAATATATTCTGTATAATCGCTTATGCTCTGGAGATGGATTTACTCCCCGTAATTGAAATACTCATGTTAATGGGTTGGCTAAGTATTACCAAACCTATTATAAAATGAACTTAAAAGCCTCGAGCCTTTAAATTCGAACTAAAATAAAGAGGTGTAATAAAGATGAATGATAATTTAAAAAACAAAATACCGTTTTGCACTTTGAATGAGTCATTGATGAGCTAAATAAAATTCAAAAAATAAGAACGTCATCTATGAACGGTCAAACAATATATTGTTATTGTTAATCGATATCGTTATTAATAATATTTAAAAACTCACGTTGGGTTAAAATGGAAATTGCATTTGATTCCCAATTTGTTAAATATTCAAAAAGTCAAAGTTTATTTTGGAAAAAACCTGTATCAAATCAACGATATAAATTTTTTAAAAATTAAAACAAACTAGAAAACTTTATTTTGTTATAAATATGTCATTTTTAGAATTGTTGGTTTTTAAGCAAACTAAATATTTTCCTAAATTGAACATAAATCCATAGAGTTGAATGTAAACATTTTATGAGCAAAGTAAACCTAGACTAGAAAGCGACGGATGACGCTGCTTTATTTTTGCTAAACGATGATTATCAATAATAGTCTATTGATTCTTATTGCTTCTTTGAGAGCAAAGACAACGCGCTTTACAAGTATTGGTAAAAGCACATTGTAATAATGCATCATCGATAATCGATTCAATTTTATTTGTTTTTGTGTTGGCGGAACCTATTTTTCGAATACGCTAATTACAATTGTGTAGAAAAAGTTTGCAATAATGGTGGATCTATAGATAGAAAATAGGCAAAACAGGAATAAGATCGAATGTGGAAATTATTAGTGCACTTAAATGTGACCGTAATGTGATTCGTTTGGATTAGTTGCATTTGAAAGATGGCCTCTATGCGATCGCAATCTGGTAGTAACGATAGATATGTTCGCAGTGTCACTCCCGATTCAATATACAGTCGATCGCATAGCTTGCAACGTGGTCGTAGGTCACCATCGCCAAGTGAGTACTTTCACCAACGTAACTTACGCCTATTTCACATGAAGAAACGTGTTCATGAGCTCAACGAGTTCATTGAACAATCAGTGAATAAGTTCTTGGACAAGAACAGTGTGTGCAATCTCATCAACGACTATAATGAAGATACGGATACGTTTGGTGAACAGATATGGCACTCGAACGACTTGGACTACGATATACATCACCAGTACACCAATTTTCTTCACTTGGATCGAACTGAAAAAATAAAACAAACTCAGTAAGACCCAGTTTCAAAAGAAATAATCATATAATATTTTTATTATTATATTTACTGTTTGATATCTTTTTCAGAAACTCAGTTATAACACAGCTGAAAGAGAACAAATCGATTCGACGAAAGTCTTTACTAGAAGCGATTTTCCAGTTAATTAAACTCTTCTCGGTGAACAAAAAAAAGCGTCGCAATGCGTTACAGGTTGAGCAAGCACTGGCTGGTTTCGATGAAGAACATCATCTCAAATCAGTTAATCCCAAAATTTCTTGTTTTTGATTTATCAACTTTTTGTAAACATTGTTTGCATTTTAAACAATTTAATAAAACAAGAACTTAAATTTGTGCACTTATTTAGTTTAGTGCAAAAATTTTCTTACTATCCTATCGGTGTTATCTCCGTTGATATCTATTGACTATTCAACTATAGTACATCTCTACAGAAATGAGATATGACACTTGGCAACTATCACAAATTGGTGCACCCAACGCGAACTAAATCACTGAGATGTGACACTTTTACTGTCTGCCGATAATTTGTAGAACTCTTCGTGCCTACGAACACAAAGTGCCTTGTCGATAGAACTTGTTTGTCAAACTATTTCACTCGGCTAGTTGTTTTGATTGCTATATTGAAACAGTGTAATTTGTTATCGTTAGCATACATGAGAGTTTTTATCAGTTCATCATACTTTTGATGAGTGTACCCCTATTTGTTCACCTTATAAAACTCGGCGACAACACCACTCACTGCCAAGTATTGTTGCATTACTTTAATTAAACTGCTAAGCAAGTTTGTATTCTTATCCCTTCTAGAAGAAACCTTTTACTGCTTACATATTGCCATCAAAATGGCCAAAGTCGAAGTCAAATACACCAAGGTGAGACAAGCTGAGTGTATTAAATGGTTAAAGTTTAACGTAAACTCTTTTTATTGCTTTATATATCAATCAAAGATCTTCATCAACAACGAGTGGCTCAATTCGGTTAGTGGCAAAACTTTTGCCACCATAAATCCTACTACTGAGGAAAAACTGGCCGATATACAAGAGGGTGACAAGGTTTGATTAGTTGACAGTGAAAGTAATAAATAACATGCATGTTTGTCATGTTCTATAGGATGACATCAACAAGGCAGTTGAAGCTGCAGTGGCCGCTTTCAAGCTTGGTTCAGAGTGGCGCAATCTGGACGCATCTGCTCGGGGGCGATTGATCAACAAGTTTGCCGATCTGATCCAACGCGATATCGAGTACTTGGCTCGTCTTGAGACGGCTGACAATGGCAAACCGTACACTCAAGCCTTGGGTGACATTCAATTCGCAATTGGTGGTTTGCGCTACTACGCGGGATGGGCAGATAAAATTCACGGAAAGACAGTGCCAGCAGACGGCAAGGTCTTCTCCTACACCAAAATCGAACCAGTGGGAGTTTGCGGGCAAATCATTCCCTGGAATTATCCGATTCCAATGCTGGCATGGAAGCTGGGTCCTGCACTGGCCTGTGGCAATACATTGGTGGTGAAGCCAGCCGAACAGACCCCAGTTAGTGAACTTTGTATAGTTTGATTGTTTCAAATGATTTATAGTTGTTTTATAGTTGACAGCCCTTTACATAGCTAGTCTAGTGGTGGAGGCTGGCTTTCCTCCCGGAGTAATCAACATTGTGCCTGGATATGGTCCCACGGCTGGTGGGGCTTTGGTCGAGCACCCAAACGTGGACAAGATTGCTTTCACTGGCTCCACCGAAGTGGGAAAACTCATCATGAAGAACGGCAGTGGCACACTAAAGCGAGTTTCGCTTGAGCTTGGTGGGAAGTCGCCTCTAGTGGTCACCGAGAACTTCGATGTGCCAACCGCGGCGTACATCGCTCAAGAGGTGTGCTTTGCTAACATGGGTCAGTGTTGCGCAGCGGCTACGCGTACTTTTGTGCATGAATCCATCTATGACCAATTTGTCAACCACTCTGCTCAATTGGCTCAGAAGCGTCTTACTATGATGGGCGACCCTTTTGAAAAGGACACTCAGCACGGACCTCAGATTGACGACGAGCAGGCTAATAAGATTTTGGGTCTGATTGAGAGTGGCAAGAAGGAAGGTGCTCGGGTGGTGGCTGGTGGCAAGCGGGCTCAACGTAAGGGCTACTTCATCGAACCCACAGTTTTCGCAGACGTCACCGACCAGATGCGCATTGCCAGGTAATTTTATCTCTATCAACCATTCAAATATACTAAAATTATTAATTTACATTTCTATTTATAGAGAAGAAATTTTTGGTCCGGTGCAGCAGATTCTGAAATACAAAACATTGGATGAGGTGATTGAACGTGCAAACAATACCACCTACGGACTGGCAGCTGGAATTCTCACCAACGATCTCAACCAAGCACTCAAGTACAGCTCGTCGGTACGTGCCGGTTCAGTGTGGGTCAACACCTACCTTCACGTGGCACCACAAACTCCGTTCGGTGGTTTCAAGCAAAGTGGTCATGAGCGCGAGATGGGTGAAGATGGACTTAAGGCATACTGTGAGATCAAAACTGTCACCATTGGACTCTCTTAAGCTTGTCACTGCTTTTCAAGCTTTACATGGGTTGCCAACGCAATCAATTTTTTTCCAATGAATTATTTTCACTACTGACACCCTAATAAATTAAAGTTGGCGATGCAACCACGTTTAAAGTTGTTTTATTTTATTTTAATTTTTAGTAAAATATAAAACTTATAGTCACTAAAAGTATCAAGTTTAAGGATAATTTTCCCATTGTTTTCTTCCGTAAACTGTGGCGTCACCCACCCTGTGGCGGCAAACGAGCACTTATCTAGGTAAAATTGTCCATAAGCCTATAAATTATCCCATAATTTTGTAAACTATTCTTGCATTACACTCTATGCAAGATGTGTGTTCTCAAAACATATTTGTAGCTCTCACCTAAGTGAGTTACGTATCATTATAACTACTATCGAATGTTTTATTTAATGGATGATTTACTAATGTCAGATCATGTTTTCAAACTGATTGCGCAAGAAATCCATTTTTTATATTAAATAGATATACTACTATATAAATTCTATAAAAATTGACATTTTTAGATTATTTACAAAAAAGTTTGTTTTAAAACAATTAATATGTTGTTTGGTACAAATTTACAAATAATGAAATCATGATAAGATAGAGTGGCCAAAATGAGAAGTGTTGAGCAAAGTAGGAAGTGGAGGCGTTACACTGGTTGCCAAAGTAGCGTCGTTTGAGTCGCTCTAGTGTGCCCTCTTTGGACAGTCGTCGAATGGTTTTGTTGAAAATGCCAATAAAGGGAGAATCACGTTGAAAGGCAATTGCGTACTCGCTTTGCATATAGAAATTCTGATCATGAAGAACCTTGAGGTCACAGTCTTGTGAGGCAAGATAGAGGTTCTGTGGCTCTTCTTGCAAGAAGGCGTATGACTCGGTACGCACCTTGCGTAGTCCCTCTTCCAGCGAGTGAACCTGGTTGCCCGGTTTCTTCAAAGCTTGTGTGTAAAGCCAGCGCACGTTGCGAATCTCCTTGCGAACATCTTGCATGCCAATCATAGTTTTTCCATTTTCAAACATTCCAATACTGAGATTAGATTTTACCGCCAGATCGTCTACTGTTCGAAGATTTTTGGACAATGACTTGCGTACCAGAGCAGAAAAGCTAAACGTAAAGAAGGGCACCGTGAACTGGACATACTTTTGTCGTGGTTTGGTCACTGTCAAATCCGCAATTGCAAAATCAGCTTTCTGTTGTGTAAAGCAAATCTTGTAGAGTTTGTAGTTAAACACAAACATTTGAAATACCTTATTGTAGACATCTCCAATGAGACCAGATACCTCGCCTTGGAAACGACCGTTAGGTCCATACCGATTGTCACCCACGAGGTAAAGACTATAGTTAAGTCCCGTTCTTGCTTGAATCTCATTGAGAAGGTCGATGCAAAATCCAGAGAATCGATTGTGTTCCGTGTAGACGAATGGCGGTGACTGTGGAAGAAAATGGATGTATTAATGTCACAAAAGTTTTTTTGAAGCAAACCTTAATGGTAACACCAGCCAAAATCACCGCAGCAGTGTGATATGAACCAATCAAGGCGGCAAGTATAAAAGTCAACAATACACAGGCAAAGTTTCCAGAGCCCATTATGATGGATCGTATTGCTCCACCAACAACAGTATCGAATTCTCTCGTCAAGATTTGTTGTCTTCAATTAAACTGGCCGTTTAGGCGTTGTTGAAGCTAATCACCTCTCGCAATGAGGCACATTAAAGCCATGTAGAAGCAAGCACTCGATATCGAACTACAAGCACGACATAACACGATTGAGATCGCCGAGTTGAAGTCGATCTTCACCGGCTCCCAATCGCTATCACAAATGACGCCAATGGGAAGCGCGTTGGGCCCCGGTGTGCGTGCGATTAGATAACGCCATTCAAGTGAACACATTCAACAAGTGTGACACATCTCAGACCATAGCTGTCAATATTCTGACCTTTAGGTCAAAATATTGCACAGAGTTTAGTCACTAGTTAGGCCATAACAGCATTCAATTACTGGATTATCGTTAAAATTGCAAAATCACAGATTGAGGGCTAAAAACTAGAAAGTTGTGTGTGGTTACCGATAGACTTTTGTCGATTACACAATCTAGTGTTATCTTTGTTCTTCCCCATCAAAGACAGTGGATGACATCCAAAATCGGAAACAAGTTGTTGCCATCACAAAGACTAGTGATTCATGCCAATCTTGGCTGTTTCACTCGAAATGGGCGTAAAGTGCAGATTGGCCTTGTATTAACCAAATCTTTTCTTACTATACTGGAAAGGTGTCATTCAATGCTTTTCAATGCAGTTTCAAATCACTAATTTTATTATAAGACAATTCAACCAGTATGGAACACTCACCATCATCAATAATATAACACAAACACTTTTAAACAAATTCAAATAAAAAAACAAATCTGACAATATTTAGTAAAAATAAACGTGTTTCAATGTCTAATTTTTGATGTAATAAGGAATATTGGACATTAATTTAGGGCCAATGTTAATGCAGTACTAACAGTAGGAAGAAGGAAATAGTGGGGGTAAAAGCAAAAACGTTTTATGATATCGTGATATTATATCACTGATATGTACATGTTTTAATAATTTTAAGACTAACTAAAGTATTGAAATTCTATTTTCACTTATTTACTAACAAAAAATTACGATAACAATTGAAAACCAATAATCAACAAATACAAATAAATGACAAACATAACGAGATTTAATGAAAAGTATTAAACAACCCTCTTTGCAACGCATGCGCGAAATCAAAACGAAAGAACGAACAAAGAGGAGAGAAACGTAGCACACTGTTTCGCCAAGTGTAAATAAATGAACACAAAAATAACACGTGAATATCGAAGTGTGAGAAGCGAAAAACAAAGTTGGAGAAAAGTCAAAAGAAGAAAGCAAGAAGCGCACAGTGTTTATTGTTTTAGAGTATGCACATGCGCCTAGTTGTGTTTTTGCCACGATTGACGAATGATGTTTGCTTTTGCCGTCACAATATGATTTAAGAATAGGTAGAAAACTATTTTTTGAACCACTGATGTTTTTTTAACAACAACATCTTCTTTTATAATACCAACAACAAGTAAAGGTGTGAAGATGACATCATATTTACCAACTGAAGGTGTTACAGCCTAGCTATGCTAAACTTGTTTTTATTAGGGTCCAGGTGTAAAATTGTCGTCACTGACAGTTGTTGGTAAAATTACTGAAAAGATTTACTCACTAACTCACGAGGTAGGTCAAAAGTACCTCTGCGATTTGTAGTCTTAATAATTTCATTTTCCTTTTGACGCAATCGGACAAGCGCACACAAATACGCACATGAGAACTATATGAGAACTAAACTAGCAAATATTTGTCGATACACTTTTCCTCACGTAAGATGATCATTATTTTTTATATATAAGTCGATCAACTTTCCTAGTTCGATACACTGAAGTGAACTTGAGTGTATTGACATATATCCAAAACGACCTGCTTGAAGAAGCATCAATAATGGCACCTAACGGAGAGAATGGTATTGTCACCATGAACGAACTGGCTACCAAATTTGAATATGCGCTCGATGAAGAAGAAAACGAGCAGTTGGAACAAAGCAAGGACTTTTTGAAAACCAATCCAGCAGTGAGTGATTTGAAGCAAGACAAATATAAATACCAACTAGTTTGGCGCAACATTGCGGCTATGCTTTTTCTCCACCTCGGTTGGTTTTACGCGCTCACTTTGGTACCGGAAGCGAAGCGAGCAACACTCTGGTTCATGTTTTTCATAATGTTCTTCAGTTCGCTGGGGATTCAAGCGGGTGCGCATCGTCTCTGGTGCCATCGAACCTATAAGGCTAACTTTGGATTCCGCCTCTTCCTGGCTTTTTGGCAAACAGTGGCACTACAGAACGATATTTATGAGTGGTCTCGTGACCATCGAGTTCATCATAAGTTCTCTGACACCAATGCTGATCCACACAACTCGTCCAACGGGTTCTTCTTCTCTCATGTTGGATGGCTTTTGGTGCGCAAGCATCCCGAAGTGATTCGCCGAGGTCGTTCCATTAGCATGGCAGACCTCGAAGCCGATCCGATTGTCAGATTTCAGCGTGCTTTTTATATACCTCTTGTTGTGCTTCTCTGGGGCATGTTTCCCACGTTTGTCCCGGTCTACTTCTGGGGCGAGAACATATTTACGGCTGCCATGCTTTGCGTGATTTTCCGCTACGTCTCAACGCTAAATCTCACCTGGCTAGTCAACTCATGGGCACATCTCTACGGCAGCCGGCCCTATGATCAAAGAATTGCACCAGTGGAAGCCACCATTCGTCATCTTCTGATAGGCGAAGGATTTCACAACTACCACCACGCCTACCCGTGGGACTATTCCGCCAGCGAATTCGGTGCAATTGATGTGTTTAATCCGGCTACTGCGCTTATCGACTTTGCTCACAAGATGGGGTGGGCGTGGGACCTCAAAAAGGTGAATCCAGTGATGATTGAAAAGCGAAGAATTGCTCACGGTGACCCTGCTTATTACCACAAAAAAAATTCTAGCTTGTTTGAATGGTCTACTGGTATCTTGTCTTATCTTATTCCAGGTTATTTTCTTTTTTATTTTAATAATAATTATTAAAATTTAATTTAAACGCTTAAATATTTAAATAAAGATAAGTTAAGTTGATGTAATTTGTTTCTGCAATTTTGTCTCAAGAACAAATATGTTCTATATTCACTAAACTATTTTATAAATGCAAATAGCGTAGTAGCTTGCTTCACTAATTCATTAAATACTATAATGTCAAGATTAATATAACAACGATACTAGTATTTTATGTTTATAAATTGAAACTTGAACAACGATCTGGTTAATTAACAACAACAAAAACTTTTGCTAAAATGTACTGAACTCTTTCAGTTGTTTCTGCATCATAGATAACTCCATTTTACTGAAAAAACGGAAATAGTTTTTTTTATTAAATACAAAAATGTTATACTAGGTACAGTTGTGGTTAAAGTATGACTAATTCAATTGGTAGCAGTGGAGTGTAAAGTTCCATTGCTAACTCAATGAGTCGTGACATGATGAGATCTTGACTGAGTTGTAGGATGAGCATGCTTATATGAATGAAATATATTTGGAGAAAAGTCCATCATTATAATACACTCATTCCAAAAAGATCACTAGTAAAAGATTTAACGTCGCAAGGCAAGTAAAGCAACCCAGTGCCATGTTGCGCGTTACTTCTTATTACCTCGGGACCCGACGTGGCATAGCTCATTTGGTGCGTCCAGTTAAAGTACAAGCACAGATTGAGGCTTACAGCTATCTCCGTAAACTTCAACCAAAACTTTACCGAAATGCACCAGAAGACGGAAAAGTCGAGTTTACAGTGGATTACTTGGACACATGGCGACACCGAAGCCAGTTGCCTTCCAAGGTGATCGTGGCTATCCACGGATGTCCAGATGATTACAACACCTACAAAACATTGGCTGAGGACTACGAAAACAGCGACATTCGTCTAGTAGTTCCAAACCTGCCTGACATGAGTCACACTCGTAAAACGGGATTCTTTTGGCACTCGCCAGAAGAGAAAGGTCAATTTATGAAAGCTTTGCTCGCCACGCTTAACATTGAGCGCATCGATTGTCTCGTGTGTCACTCACTGGGTATGCCAACCAGTGCCCAAATTTTTGATCAGGTTAGTGTTACAAGTCAGAGCAATAAATATTAATTCACTCTCACTTTTATTTTTCTGTGCAGCCTGGTAAATTGGACATTGGTTCAGTGGCACTTTTCTCGCCCTTTCCTCAGTGGAACTTCAAAATTACACCCACTGTTTTTCGAAATACGGCAATTTTAAATACCTTTCCGCGATCAGCCCTGTGGCCACGTTTCTTCACTTATGGCATGAAACGCGAAACTATCGTACCGATGAAAGTAAAAAACATTGAAAAATATCAATTATTAATAACCACCGTTGTGGTTCCGGATAAACGAATTGCGAGTACAACCGAAGGTCAGTTCGAAAGATTGGTTCGGTCGGGTCGACCAGTGGCGGTAGTGTATGGCAATCGAGAAAAAATAGTCCATCCTGACACAATGAAGAAGTTCAACCAAATCATGGGTATCCCCGAGCAACAAGTGATTCAAGTCAATTCAGAAACCGACCGATTGGAGAACATTCCACTGCCTTCGCAGGTTAACTCGCCTTTCACTTCGTACATGGTGGATCGTGCTGGCCACGTGGCTCACATGAAATGGCCTCAATTTAGTCACGCACTCTTGAACGACATAGTGTGGCTGGCCAAATAAGCACCAACACTCTACCATATACTTGTTCAGACAACAACACAACTCTAATGCATTTATTCAATTTAAGGTGAATAACACCAGGAAATAATTGCACAAATGTCTAACGTGCTTTGTAACATGGGAGTCTGATGTCCAAGTGTCTATTAGATTCAATCTGCTCTTGAACTTTTGCAATAAAATCGGTATGCTAAGTATGTGATATAGTATCAAAATATTTAAAGATCACATCATTCAGATGAATGATATCCAACAGAAATCATAATCAACATAGGATACTATTATGAAACAGATAGTGACATTATTAGGTCGCGCATTTTTGATTTGTAAAATATCAAACAAAAATCAATGACACATTTAGTTTTGCTTGACTCGGTTGTGGCTAATAAATAGAACAGAATAAAAAATCAACCAGATCAAATATTTTGATTAAATTAGAAAAAATGTTTCTAATAGGTTAATTGTTTTCAATTATAGTACTTTTACATAATTCTTACCTCAACTGGAAATATTCAGTTGGCCATTAGATCTTCCTTGCAAGGCAAGAATGAAACATCAGTTTGCTAAAAAGTCACCTTGACAAAAAATGATATTTAAAAATATTACTTTAAAAATAAGAACACAAAGCAAGTTTATTTAATTGACAAAAAAAATAGAATTGAAATTATGAAGTTTTTAGACGTTAACAGGTCAGTTGATGCAATTTTTTACACAAGTAAGTAAGAATTTTAAAATTTTGTAACTTTGTTTGTAAATGTTATTTTCATTTAAAAATAATAATTTAGGAATTATAAAAAAAGAAAGAATGAGAAATGTATAAATTCAAGTTTTGTGAGTGGACCATTCACAAAATGTGTTCTGAAATCAGCTGTTTCAATGTGAAAACAATGTAACATGATGTGGTTTTTAGGTTTAGGAACTTTTTATTTTATGATTACTTTTTAGAAATGAATAAATGAAGTGTTAATTTGTGCCTTGATTCTTAGACTTTCTTGCTTAAATATCTGTAACATTTGTGACTTTACTGACAAAAGAATGGCGGTTCACGGCAAGGTTACGCAAGAAAAGCTTTCTTTTCGGGTTCATCTGTACTCACCACTTGCAAGAGTCGGTGAGTAGGTACAAGGGTGACCTCGGTCAAATTCTCTTGCCAGGCCAAACTTAAAGTCATTTTCTATATATAGGACGGCATGTTTCATTTGATTACGTTCCGATGAACTTGTGATTTGCATTAAACTACTCGTGGATAATGTCTTTTCGTAAATCATCCCACCTTCTGGCCAAAGTGGTGTGGTCTAACCATAAATCTAGTCTATGGTTTCGACGTTACATTTCACATCTTGTTAAACCAATTACAGTGCGAACTTGTGTTGGCATTTATCCCAAACTGCGTGAAGAGCAACCAAAAGTGTATAGAAATGCACCAGTTGAAGGTGTTGATCTCACTGTGGATTATGTGGACACGTGGAAGGATTCGCGCCAGAAACCAGAAAAGACGATACTAGCGGTGCACGGCACTGCGGATACCTACGCTACCTTCACCAAATTGATAGAACACTTCGAGAATAGTGAAGTGCGAGTGGTGGTGCCCAATTTGCCCGTGTTTCAAGACACCCGCAACACCAAAGGAGCTTTTTGGCACACCACTATCGAGCGAGGCTATTTTTTGCGTGATTTGCTGCTTCAACTCAACATCGATACTGTGGACTGTTTGGTGAGCCACTCAATTGGAGTTCATGCTGCGAGTTATCTACTTGATCTAGTGAGTTATACTTCATTTAGCACAACTTGCTAATAAATTATTTTGAATTTACAGCCAGAAGATATCCGCGTTAACTCCATGGCTCTGCTTGCCCCACAACCACTGTGGTTTTTTCCTCTAAAGAAATCAGATATCAAGTTGGCTCAGCGAATGTACACTTTTCCTCTTTCTAAACTATGGTCCAAGTTTATGGAATTATGCAATCTACACAAACATCCTAAAGTTCCTTTCAAATTCACCAATATGGATCAGTTTCTTCTAATGAACACTTTCATTTACGACCTTGATTGCCCGGCAGATCTTGAGCAACGCTTACATCGGTGGGCATTGTCAAATCGTCCCAGCATACTACTCTATGGCTCCAATGAAGTTCTTATACCGAAGCCAGCTATTGCCAAGTTGAAGGAGATTTTGGGCATTAGGCAAGAGGAAGAGATCTGTATCGATCCAAGTAGGGATGGTTTAGAGAAGATGAAAACACCCTTTGGAAACAAAGGCACCGGTTATACATTTGTCAACGCGGGTCACTTTCCACATGCCAAGTGTGCTCCTTTCTTCAATCGTTTGGTTGAAGACTTGCTTCAACTACCACCTCATTGACAAACTATATCCATTTGCTAGGAATCCTGGTCTAGAACGAGTTAACTTGACTAGGTTGACTCAATGAAAATTTTCACAATTCGTCGTCAGTTTGGCTAGACAATTGCGTTTCAATTTTCAATCAAAATGAAATTGACTTACATTATGCTATGAATTGACCCAACGATACACGTTTATAATTGATTAATAATAATCAATTGAATCAATGAATGCGACAAGCATTTGGCATCTACTTAAAAATTGGCATTATTCAATTGAGCTCAATTAAAAAAATAAAATATATAAAAATGATATTTGTTATTATTTTTATTTATTGATAAAGCACAAAAACAAACCGTGTTGAGGCTTGTTTAAAAAGGATATGATATCAGCTGATCTCAATGTAAGTCGTGTTTGGGGTTTCTCTGCTGACGAGACTAGAAATGGTATTTGTGCTTCATTTACTTGTTTACTCTAATTTATTAGAATGCAAGCGATTGCATCACAAAAAGTGATACCACGAGGTGGTGTTGGGTTCACGTGTACTCCGTAAAGTAGGTGCAAGCCCTTGTCATTCTTTTATGAAGCTCGCTATAAAATTACTTCCTCGATTTAGGTGACATGAGATGAATTTTAGTGGATGAAATACATAACACTAACACGGATCATGTGCACTTTGAACTCACCACGTCTACTGACCACACTACTATTGACTAGCCATCGGGTAGTGTTGCCTAATCGACGTCACATTACGCATCTAGTGAAATCAATCACCGTGAGGACTTGTGTTGGAATCTATCCTAAACTAAGGGAAGAACACCCTATGTTGTGGCGAAATGCGCCAGCCGAGGGTGTGAACATCACAGTGGATTACCTAGACACCTGGCTCAATCGAAGTGGAAAGCCGGAGAAAACCATCGTGGCATTGCACGGAACCGCCGACACATACGCTACCTTCACCAAGATTATACAATACTTTGAACATAGTCAGGTGCGAGTTGTGGCACCTAACTTGCCAGTGTTCCAAGACACTCGCAACACGGGTGGAGTTTTCTGGCACACTGCCAACGAACGGGGTTGTTTATTAAAAGATATTCTGCTCAAATTGAACATCGATACGGTGAATTGTCTAGTGAGTCACTCGATTGCTGCCCAAGTCATTGGCTACTTGTGGGAACAGGCAAGTTGTTTTTTTTAATTATAACTTCAGCTTTACTCATTTTCATTGTTTTATATAGCCCGGCAATATTGACATCAAGACAGTTGCAATGATAGCACCGCAACCAATGTGGTTCTTTCCACTGAATGAGTCAGAAATCAACATATTAAGACGAATTTACCTATTCCCCACCTCCAAGTTATGGGCTAAGTTCTTAGAATTATGCAACTTACACAAACATCCCCGAGTGCCATTTAAGTTTACCCATATCGACCAATTTCTCTTGATGAACACATTTCTCTTTGACCTTAAATCTCCTGATGACTTTGAACGACGAATTCGACTATGGATGGAGTTGAATCGGCCAAGCATTTTACTCTATGGTTCTAATGAAAAGATTATCACTCCAAAGGGTATAGCCAAACTAAAAGATATTCTCGGAATTACACCAGACAAGGAGATATGCTTAGATACAAGCAAGAACAGTCCTGCTCAGATGGCAGCACCTGCAGCAAATGGCACCACTAGTTATACCTTTCTTGACGCAGGCCACTTTCCTCATACCAAAGGTCCCTTCATTAATCGATTAATTGAAGATCTACTTCGCTTGTCATCGAAATGACTGATAAATCATCAGTTTGCTACTGTGATTGCTTGTTTCTTGTTAACAGTTGATTGTTGAAAACTGGTACATTCACCAGTTGCTAATTTATTCTTAACTTGACAGTTTCAAAATTTAGAATACAGTAGTTAAGAGTTGCACAAAGGTTTATCAATTCAAACAAACTTTTTGTTATATTCTCTTATAAAAATTAGAAACTGTGTTTTGCTTTAAGCAATAAATACAATAAAAGTTGCTATAGGTGGTATGATGTATACATGAATTTTACAAATTCTAATTGCGTCACAGTATTTTTCAAACTTTTTCTATAAAATACAATGACCAATATTTGTACCCTAAAACAACATCATCGATAAAATCCAAATGGTTAGAATTGTTTAATGTTGCTGTCAGCTAACTCAAAGCACATTTCACCGATCTATCTTGATGATTCGACATTTTATTTTTTAATCTCATCATCCAATTATATCTAATTGACAAGAGAAAATATTGACTTTTTTGTTGGTTAACTCTACCCATTAGTGATGATGTCTCTAGTGTTAACCCGATGCTGTAACTTGTTTTCACTTTGAGTTGGTTCCTCCTCGCACCGATCGTGTGAATCTATACAAAGCCAGTAGAGAAAGTAGACTGCAAGCACAAAGAAGGCAGTGAGAATTGAGAGAAGCCATGCCGCGATCAGAAGCTTGAGATGGCATTCGAAGGAGACCACTTGGGCAGACGTGCTGGGCCCGGTGCAGAATGACACTCGGACCTGGCGCTTGGTTCGCTCCATGAACCAGATGTAGAACTGGGTTGAGAGGAGGAAAAGACCGAGGAAGATGGCGAGTAGAGTGCAGAGCAATTTCTCGAACCCCGCCGGCAGCTGTCGTGACCACTTGGCAAAGCTCACTACGGTAGCCGAGACAGGCTGCTCTGCACAGATTGGGCCATGTTAGTGCTTGACAGTTGGCGTTGTCTCACCACTCACCACTGGAAGCCGTGTCATCCTTCAATGCAGACTCGTGGCTTTCGTCTCTTTTGTCAAACCACCATTTGTGGCTCGCATTTTCACAGTAGTTCTGCATCAAATCAAATTCAAAGTGAAGCAACTGGCTCCATTTAAGAGTTCCACTTGGACTGATTTTGGGCAACTTGGACACCAACTTGCGATCCGAACTCCGTTGCACACCACTTCTCTTGCGATGTCTCACCTTGAGTAAACTTTTGCTCGAGTCACACTTGGTCATAGGAAACTTCATCTTGAAACAACGTGTAACTCGAATCAATCATCTAAGTTTACTGGCACCAACTTACCAATCTTAATAATTCGGATTGTATATTGATTGATTGATTGGCAACCGTTGATTGCTGTTGTTTGTCTCTGGTCCATATAGAAACTTTGGTCTACCTAGTTGTCTAGGTGCTTTTTTTGCAAATGTCTCTGTCATGCGCCATACCTGAATCGATTTCGTAGACGTCGACAGCATTCTTAAACAACATTCTACATTGAATACCTCAAAAACAAGAACAATTTTTGGCAAACTATAGAACACCAAATGAGTAAATTTAGTGATAAAATATTTCAATGCACTCAAATTTAATGGTGAAAATGAAGAAGGTAATTTAGTACTAGATAGGTTTAGATAAGAAAAAAATCGAGAGCACGAATCACTTAACAAAATTGAATTTGAACTATACCGTAAAATCGAATCAATCATAATAATAAGATTTCAATATAAGTGTAAACAAAAAACTTAATTTTTGTCAATATAGTAATAACGAAATGAAATCTAAATAAATTAACAACCGTAATCAGAAAAGTATGAAATGGGAAATAATTAGGTGAAGAGGGTATGCAAGGTAGCTCAAGTGCAGAAAAGTAGAAAAGTATTAGTGAAAAGAAAGAGTAACAAAGTGGTCGAGGTGAGTGAGGTGATAGGGTGAACCATGCGATTGACCATATTAGCTTGTTTGACGATGTTGTGGCACGTTGCCGTCTCTAGTCACTATGATTGGAGCTTAGATATCAATGTCACGTTGTTGCTGGAACAATACTGTACTCGATTCCGCATTGGCTTCATTGTTTTTTTGATACGGCACATGATTCCGTCGGAAACATTGAAGCATTTGACCAAGATAGGATGTAACTTTGTGGATATTCCGATCGACTGCAATCAGTGTTTTTCCAACTTTATCCACGAGTACTTCTTTTACCAGAAACTGGTGATAATCGACTATTCGGGCTTTACTGCAATTCAGTTGACTTATCTCTCACGAAAAGTGAACCATATCTTTACTCAATGCAACTACAAGTGTCGTCTCACAGTTCTGTTGAACGGGCCTGACTTTGAAAGCAAGATTGGCCGAGAGATGGTAACGAACACGTTAGTAGCATCGAATTCCGATCTAAGATGCACCCTGGCATCGCATTCAAATGATGGTGTAAACTTCACTTTGGCATCTAGTCCCATCCTCATTCGTCCCATCATCAATGGCTGCGAGCGACTCAATGGGTTTGTGGAGCCCGAATCGTCGGCCGAGTACTTTCAACTCACCATGAGGCCTGCACAATGCAACCTTAACGGCACCACATTGCGCACTGTGGTCAATGATGTAAGTCAACTTGAAAACACGCTGCCCAACATGATTTATATTTACACTTATAACTTTGAAGTATGTTTGAAATGTTCTTTATGGCCATTTTATGTGTTCCAGAGCAAGCCATTTTGCAGTATTAAAGGGCTGAAAAATGGCACAGTTCTTGTGGATGGCTTTTCCATTGAGATCGAAATGCTTCAGATGATGAGTCACATCTACAACTTCCAAGTACACTTGATTAATGCCAATCAAGATTGGGGAGAGTTGGTCAACGGCAACTACACTGGCCTGATCGGCATGTTGCAAAACAAAGTGAATAACACGACATTTTTAACACTATTTAAATGTTTACATTTGTTTTGTTTGATATTGATTTAATCTGTTGATTTGCAGTCAGCTGATGTGGGCATCTGTATTGTATCTTCTACATCTGCACGAGCCAAGGTGGTTGACTTTACCGAATGGCACACGTTCGACGAGTTGAACATTATCTCTCAAATTCCTCCGGTCAAAAATATCAACTTGATCATAGTGCGACTCATGAGCAAGGGTCTATGGATAGCACTCGGAGTCTCCTTTGTTCTCATTTCTCTAGTTCTAGTTCTGATTGATTTTGTCAGTACTCGGAAGCCATTGAGCGTTTCCTCCATTGTCTTAGTTCTATTACAAATTCTACTCAATCAAAGTAAAGTTGACTGAGCTTTTGTTTTTTCGTTTTGTATTGACTTAGTAAACTCAATTTCCAGCAACAAGGTCATTTCACACGAACCGATCTACTTGGAGCAATCGAATCATGCTACTCTTCTGGGTACTCTCAACCTTGGTGTTGACGCAATTCTTCAGTGCTCAGTTGCATTCCTTGATGCAGTTGCACGAGTACGAGCACTACATCGAAACACTGGAAGAGCTCGAGCAAGCAGCAGAAAGAGACTCCAAGTACATTCTCTCTATCAATACCTCTTATTACTGGCACATTTACACCGCTAATCCCGAGATTCAACTTTTTCGCAAACTACTCCTACACTTTGAACGGTAACTTTTGATAGAAAGTGAATGAGAGACTTATACGATAAGATTACAAGAAAGATAAAGAGTGAGATAAAAAATTGATAAAGAAAGAAGTAAAATAAAATAAAATAAATAAGAAGTATAATATAAATAATTAAAAATTTGAAAAAGAAGAAAGAAGTAAGAAAAGACTCATGCACAGTATGAATAGCGTAAATCACTTCCTCTAACAGTGAACAAGTTTTTTTATAACAAAATTAGTAGAAAATAAAGAAGATAAAGAGAAGGATAGAGGATAGAATTAATTGAGATTGAATAGCACACATGCGAGGTGTTGATGTAGTGTTTGGTTTGTGTTGGCAGAACTCAAGTGCCGTTTGTGTTAGACATGCTGCAAGGTGTGGCAGCAGTGGAGAGTGACCAGCGCAAGGTGTTCATCGGCAACAAAGTGCGCATCATCTACGGGTGCTTCATCATGGCGCGAAAACCAATGCACGTCTCGCGGGAAAGCTTGCAGTTTGACTTCTTTGGGATTACACTCCAAAAGAATTCACCACTCAAAATGGCATTCGACATACTGTAAGTCGGCAGGGCTTTTCACACCAACAATCTCTCTTATACAGGGTGTCCCACAGTGTTGGCCTCTTGTTTTTCCTTCTTTGGTTGATAAAGTAAGGTCAAACTTAAACGATTCTTCTCTAAGTATATAGTATAGTGTAAAGTGGGGTTTTAGTTAATATTTTGTTCATTTTTATTTTTAAATTCCTTCTTGTAGTTGAAAAGAAAATCTGGTTTAACTGAGACCCAGTGAATATTCATACACATGTACCTTTAATATGCAAATTTTTATTATTTTATTCCAACTTGACATTTTTCCAATTAAAATGAGATAGTAGTGTTTTAAATTAATAAATTTACAAAATAAAAACCCATATGTTGCGGTACAAACGCAACTTCAAAAAAGATTTTTAAAACCAAAACTACTTTTT